>CCAG010017455.1:0-23596 GCA_001077435.1 Glossina morsitans morsitans | reverse complement strand
AACTTTCGATGTGTAATCGCCGAAACGGCCGAATAATTGCACAAAGTCTAGGGTATTTAATTGAAGGCCTTGCCCGACTACAATGTTCTGACTCGTTTTAATCTTTGAGTTCAAAATCACTCCAATAATCGAAGATTTATAAGTGTAATTAAAATGAAAATTTTATTTGAACCATTGAAAGTTTGCTTGCTGCCCCCAAAGCCCCCCATATAAAGTTCTCTGTTTTATCGATTATTTTATGTGTATATAATTACGTATATATTTAACAAGAGGAATATTTTTTATGATAATGAATGAAAATGGGGTTAAAATCGAATTTAATAAAAAATAGTTTATGCACCGCTTTTTTGTATTTTTATGGGAATTTTTTTGGTTCGTCATGGTTACTTTCAGAGTTTGAACTGAAGTGAGTTACAGGTTTGTTGGCTACAATTTTTTACAATAAAGTAAAAATTTGCAAATTATTTATGAGTTTTTCAAAAGAAAAACGCGCGTTATTTTCCGTTTACATATATATATATACACATTTATAAATATATGTATATATATTATATATATGTATATATATCAAAAGATCGCTTAAAAATTAAATATAAACTTTTTTTTTTTTTTATCTTAAGAGTCTCGTAAACAACCTGTTTAAGCAGTGAGCACATCATTGCCAACACGTTCTAGCGTTGTTGTGTTTTTTCATTTTCCTTTAGTCAAGTGTAAAAGCGTTTCTGAATATATTCTTCTTCTCTCTTCTTGTCGAACATACGATCACCGTACAGCAGCGGACAATTGTTGTTAATTATTATCGCTGTTGTGCTGCAACGTAGTGTTGTCTTCAGATTTGTGATTTTTTCATTGCAAACAGTTTATTTTGAAAAGTCGAAGAGCGCAGATCGTAAATTTCAACCAATGCTAATAATTTCAACGAGAAAGTGATTTTACATTAATAACAGTAATAATAATAAAAATTATTTTATATATATGATATTATTGTGCTAAAGTGCTTGGCGTAGATTTCAAAAAATCGAAAAACTCGCAAAGCGAATTATCGTTGACAACTTCTTGCAGTTCTTGTTCTTGTTGTTCTTATCATCAATATCCTTTTTTTATTTTTGTTTTACTTCTTTGATATTACGATACATATATAAACATATATATATATATAGCAACGCATAAATAAACAAAGGTGAGTATTGGAAGTACTGATGCGTGCAGTTATGCGAAAGGCTTAAATAACAAACGAAATAACTTTAAAAAACATAAATTAAAAGAAATAAATAAATAAATAATTATAACTGTACATATACGATTACTTATGATAACTCAGTAATGATGATAAGAATGAATGATATGGGAATGCTTTAGTGTTGTGAAATGTGAAGGTGAACTCAGTCTTTTTCTATTTTCTAATAAGTAAACGCATTTTTATCATATTTAATGCATTTTCTAATATTAGCTTTCAAAACTTCGGCCAAATGGACCCTGAATTAGGAATCCCATTTGAGCCTTATTCTATACGGATATCCGATCGAAATTTCAGTTCAGAAATTGTAATTTCATCAGCTGAAAACATATTCGGTTATGCGTACGTATGTACGCATTTTGTGAACTGAGGAAGAAGAGCCCAAAATTATAGAGAGGTTCGATATAGAAGCAGTGAAAAGGAAAAGCAACCGTAACAGGCTGAAAAATGCACTCTTTTTTGGGATTGGAAGGAAGGGCAATAGAATACTGATTATTAAATATTGGAAAAGAAAACTATTTTTGAAACGAAAGGGGCTCGCAAGACATCTGTAATGTAAGAGGCTGCGCCACCCGCGGTGCAGTCGACATAAATGAAAAACAAAAAAAGCTTAATCCCCATGCGCATAGCACGCTTTCTGTGCGATTGGCGTGTATTCGTAAGAAGTATCCACTTTTCGCCAATTTTCGGAAAAAAGGCAATTTTTTGTTTATAAGTTATGTTAAAAATAGTTTAGCGAATCTCTGCCAAGTACTTCGTTGTTTCGATGACCTTTTTAAAAGTGTGGAGGAAAATTGTTGAAATCATGCTGCGTGACGTGTTTCGAGAAACCCCTATTTAAGGTTTCAAGTGTTGATATGTTAGTGTATAACTATAGTCGGAAAATACAAGTTTTGCCCGTAAGCATTTTTTTACATCATTCTTAACTTCTTAGAGATCATTTAAGCGAAGAGGAAAAAAATTTATTTTATGAAAATTTTGCAATAGCTTTCGCACTTCTTCTAATTTGTGTGTAGGTCCGTTCTTCTCTCTTTTGAAACTACGTGCAGGATTTCTAAATACGTATGCAATACAATATATTATCATATAAATATGAACAACGGAACTGATTAAGACATATCTGTTTTTACTTCTGCGCACCTACGTCACTGTTAAGTGCTCTTGTAGAAGCTTATACGCAGTATAATATCGAATCTACACGTCCGTCCGCCTCGTAAAATCACGGAGCCTAAAATCGAAACATTGGAAATGATTTAGTTTGCCTTGAAATTTATTATGCCGATTTGTGCATAGCCATAATGTCCGTGCTTTAGAACTGTGTCGCATGCTCTTCCCTGACGGATAGATGGATTTCAATTATTAAACATTTCCAAGATTTTATTTATTCGTATTCAATCTTTTTTATATATTTTTTTACATCAATTTACTCTTGCGCACTGACATTCAAATCTATCTACGTCACTGATACGAATAGTTCCAGTATGTTTTGGAGTACTTTAACATATTTTTAATTTTAGGATAAATATGTGTACAAAACCATATGAAAAGCAAAAACATTGTGGCCCGAGTTGATTACAATATCTTGTTTGCTTTTGTACGGCTTGCAAGTAAATATTATTTCTTCTATAACGTAGCACGAATTTAAATATTTTTCTTAATATTGTGTTAATTACTTAATTTATCATTATTAACAAATAATTGCAATTTAAGTACACTTTGTATATTCATATCGTATTTGTATATTTATATATCTCTACATCATATATATATTACTTATATACATATATACATATATACTTCACGAACGATATGTGTATGCAAAGTATTCTTGAGTCGCATATGTATCACATTCCGCATTCATACATTTTTTCAGCCGCCTCAATACATTCCGTCTTGATATTATATATTTTTTTGAAGAATCAGAATTTTCCAATTTGGAAAACAGCGACGGAACGTCTCTGTAATTTTTCCCTTTTATTTCATTTAATGTGAGAAAACCTTAGGTCTCTGCTTCTCTTTTCAAGTTTTAGCAAAAGACGAAAAGCCACGGGAGCCATGCCACTCGAAATCGATCCAACTGCTTTCTTCTATTCGTTCACCCGTTCGAAGTATATCGCTGAACCGCTTGCGTTTGCAAACAATGAAACACAGTGTGAAGAAGTTGTAAAGATAAAAGTTGAACGACGGCAGTCCGACCGCAAAGACCAGCGCAATACTTATAAATCGCCCCAATA
The DNA here is from genome assembly GCA_001077435.1 of Glossina morsitans morsitans. Lineage (NCBI taxonomy): Eukaryota > Metazoa > Arthropoda > Insecta > Diptera > Glossinidae > Glossina > Glossina morsitans. The sequence goes on along the minus strand of CCAG010017455.1, from coordinate 20,125 downwards.
TGTAATATAAATATGACACAAAGTTTCTTACAAGGTACGTCAGTACAAATGTGATTCTCATAACGCCCTCAATTAAAGAAATTCTTTCGAATTTTCGCACATTCGTGACAGAGCAGGATAGATTCTTACCGGCTTGTAGTAGATTCAATAAAACAAATGATAAAAATGTGTTTTTTTTCAAACCTTTTTCGTGTTTCCTTGAACAGAAAAGGCAACCAAATGGCTTCGAATTCTTATTTTAATTGAACATGGGGTTGTGAGCTAAATGATCAATTTGTCAACGGTCATACGGTCCTAAGTAAACCTTTAAGAGTTTTTGGCATTAAGCTCTTTTGTTGGTTCGCAATATAAAAAACTTGAATGTTTGTATATCTAAACGAGTAAGAAAATTGTATTTGGTCGTGGTCGAATCCTACCGTTTTGCTAAAAAAGCCGAATGCGCGACTGATTTGCTCTATTGTCACAATAAAAGTGAAAGTTTATATGATGTATGAGTTGTGCTCTACTAGTAACAAACGGAATACAATGGTGTTTGCAGTTTATATTGCAGGACGCGTGGACGTTGTAAGTGTGTTCTTTGAAGACGTTGGTTCATTTTCAAATTCTTTTGCAAATTTGTGAACAGGCGAATGTTTAGCACAAATACTACACAGTCGGACAGACGGACATATCGACACCAAACAGATGGACATGCTAAGGTGCATTCCGAATTTGAAACTGACTGAAGGTGTGCTCTCGACCGATTTGTCTACTTTCAATACCAATCTGCATGCAAGAACGTCAAATGTTTCTGCCATATGTGAAGTCAATAGGTTCGTTTTTATGGCCAGGAGAATACTTACAACAGATAATACACAGACGGACAGACAGGCGTGCTTAAACCGATTGAGAATTTGATGCAGACCAAGAATAGGTTCATCGTGTAGGGGCTCTCAAGCTTGCTTGTGGGCGTAGCAAATATTTTAACAAAATATATATAATATAACTCCCGTCCTTCGATGGTGGGTGTAAAAAAACGTCACGGAACGTTGAGGGTGTATATAAAAATCTTCCATTTGCAATACGGTTCGTCCCTGGGCCAATCATTGGCCGCTCTTCTGGTTTTATTACGTAGAAATTTTCAGGAAAAAAGTAATGAACAACATGATGAAGCAAACACTGATACAGCTTTCTTCCGATTTCTTTCTGCTATTCCAATGTCATCACTTCGATGAAGACCTTTTGAGTCAATTCAAAGCATAAAACATAATATTTTGTAATTAGCTGGACGTCAGTACTGTGTTGTATGCGGTATAATTTTATAGCGAACAAGTGAATTTTGAAGAACACATTTTTTTTTTTTATTTCGCTATCTCGGCTATTTTTCGCACTTATCCTCGCATATTGAACAAAAACTCAGTCAAACATAATAGAAAAAGCTTTTCAAATTTATTCAAATTACTTTCTATATATATATATATAAATAGACACTTATGCATATATCATATGCTTCGTATTTATGGACTATATTTATGCCTTTATTTTCGTACACATTTGACGTCTTTTAAGGCTTTTGTTAACTAATACAACGTATGTTGCATTTATCCATTCGTTTGCAAAGAAATTCTTCTTAGCGGTATTAAGAACCTTACTACTAAATAACGAAACTAATGATATTTACTATAAATCCGAGTGTAGAAGCATATCAGGTTGGACTTGAGACTTCCTGGGCTAAAATATATGATATCTCTTTGAAGAATATATGAATCTTATATGAATCTCGTGTGGAAGACGTTTAGAATAAATCTTATGGAATATTAGATACTTACTTGGTGACACGCCTCTATTCTATGTTCAATGCATGAGATGGGGTGGCTTCAACTTATGTCATTGAGATAAGCTGACGATGACGTAACGTGCCTGCAAGCTCTTACTTATTTACGTCTGCATACAAAAGTTTTTTCTTTCTTAGCCGCGGCATAGATTTCATGTTCATGTCGACTACGCATGATACCTTCGTTTAAAATTCTAAATTATGCCCTGCGAAAGTGGAGCGTATATTCCACAGTGCGCCTCCTTCACATTTTGTGTTCAAGTGCGAAGAAAATCTACTACTTAGCAAAAACACATTGACTTATTAAAAAATCTATTTTTCGTTTTCAACTAAGTCAGAGTGTAACGCTATGAAATTAAGAAAAAAAGGTGACTTAATACTAAGTTTTATAGTTTTTTTTTTTTATTCTAAAAATGATCTCATTAATTCATTTTGCAATTTATCTTAGTAAATATTTAATGACATTGCACAGCACATGTTGTCAGCGGTCAACATAGTTAGTTATATTACCCCGTCTATTCATATCATATTATATCATGGCATTATACGCTATACCTCTTGTGGTAAGGGTATATAAAGTTTGTACAGATATGCACAACACTGAGACCGCCTTAAGATAGATTCACCTTTTCTTATCCCATTCGCAGAATTCTCTTTCTGCCTGTCTGTCTGCCTGATCCGTTCAAGCCGCCAATTTTTTTACATATTATAACGAGGATCAATATTGAAAATGGTGCGGATCATACCATTGTTACGAACACTCCCTTATAAGACCACACACTTTAAATATGTCAATATGTGAACAGAGGCGCTGAGAGTGAATGTAGAAACTTTGACCGGAATGGGATCATTCTTTCAACTTGCCTCCATATAAACGTGTGGCAACAACATGTAGCTTGTGTGTGTGTGTTTTATGATGAAAATTGGAATTCGCGTAAAGAAAAGATTTAACAAATAATTTTTTAGTGTATTAGGGTGTTAAATAGTTGCTCTTGCCAGAGTGCAAGGTCGTAACTTATTGTAGAGAAAGATTTTTTTCGCAAACCTTGTTCATTACCTGTAACAAGTTTGTAGAGTTCCTATGTTGATCGGTGAGCAAGATATCGTATTGAGTCGGCAGAAAAGAAGATAATCAAAATTTTTTGTTATGTACATGCATAGTATCGTATTGACTCAATAGACAAGGGGATATCCAGAATGCCTTAACGATTGAAAGTGGTCATTTTGCTTGAAAGGATAGTGTAGACACATCTCTAGGGAATGAAATGCATTTCATTCTTTCCTTTATACCCACCACCCAAGGATGGAGGTATACAAATTTTGTCGTAATGTTTGTAAGACCCAAAAGGAAATTTCGGAGAGTCAAAAAAGTATACATATATACATATATACATAACACTCTTGATAAGCGTGAAATTCTGGCTGTCCGCCTGTGCGTTTGTGCGATATGCGTTGTTCTTACACTCGTGCTCGGAAAAAAGTAAGATATCGATTTCACATTTGGTAGAAATATTGGAAGCCTCCGCACGCACGTTGGTGTTGAAAATGTCGCACAAACCCGCAGCAAAGCGTAAAGTGAACTCAACTCCGGTTCTCTAAGCAAAAACTTTTTTTTCCACTATTTTCACTTTTTTGAGGTTCTATGCTTGGTAAACAAGAAGGAATGCCTAAAATTATTTTCTACATTCCTTAAATGAAGATATATTATCTGATTAAAAATAAATCAATTCTGAAAAAAATATGATGGATACCACGATCTGGCGGATTAATTGTTTCTTAACAATACCGTCAATATGTGTATGATATAAACTGACTTGTGGAGTATAAGGCGACAAGTTTGGTGTGTTAAATCTAAATTAAGAACGGTGGACGTCGCGACGTGGAGGATTAATTTTTCTTAACTTTCTAATACTTTAGTGAACTAAAAGGTCAAAAGATAAATTTTATCTCCTCTACTATTTTTGACAATAAATGAAAGTATGGGACGGTAACGATTTTCTTGGTGGTGTGCATGTGATATTCATGCATCCCCTGCGGAAGATAACTTTATTTATTTATTTATTTTTTTTTTTTTGATTATTTCATTTAGTTTCGGGGTTTTGTGGAATCACTTGAAAGGTATTTATCCCTTCCTCCACCACAAGGCGCTAAAATCAATCGATGTGAAGATGACGGGAGCTTCTAATGTTAAGGCAAATCTGATCTTCATCTAATGTCTAGGATTCAGAGAGACGAACTACTGAAAAATATGACAAACAAAGCTTCGAACGCAGTGCTAATGTGTGTAGCCAGTAATTTGCGACCTTGGGTTCTATCTTGCAAAAGAAAATGTAGACCGAGGTGTAGGTCTATTTGAAAGCTAATGCAGCCATATTTTTCAAGCAAACGGACGCAGTCAAAATGCCCTCAGTATGGCGAACATGTCTAGAGTGTAGATTATGGGATTTCCAACCCAGTGTTTTGGGGAAGACTTAGGTGTGGTAGGTATAGGAATATGTGACCAAAATTAAACCCAATTTTTGTTGTAACTTTAAAAGATAAGTTGACCCAGTTAGCCGTATAAGAAAGCATAAATTTGTGTTTAGGAAATTGTTAGTAGAAAATTTTCAATTGCAAATTTTGGGAATGAAAACAACAGCGGGCTTACAATTCGGACTTACGAATGTCGTCAAGTCAAGTGGTTTCACCTGATCATTGCTTTGTAAAAGGTAAAGCTCGTAGTTTCCGCATAATAACATTGCAATAAATGAATACAAATAAGATCATAAAGAATTTATTCGAAATAGTCCTAGTATTTTCAAGCAAAATTTTGACAGTGGAATCGCGAAATATCTTAGATAAGAATTTCGTCGAATCACGTCATGGAAAACACGAGCATCTAATTTTCTCTCATCCTTTTTTGCCTTTTTTGCCTTTTAGGCAGGCCCCTAGGAGGAACTTAGACGACCTCTTCAATTTCTTACAGACGCTACAGGGCCATCCATAGAATACACAAGTCTTCACTATAATTATAGCATAGTGCTAACAAGCGTTTGGCGCGCAAGAGAATTTTTACCACACACATAACACAGATAGACGGACAGATAAAGAGAGTGAACAGACAGGCAAACGAACTGACGGAGATACTTAAATCCAAGCAGAATTTGATACTGACCAAAAATGTATATGCTTTATCGTGTCACTGAAGGTCGGGTTTGGCAAATGTTTTAACAAAATGAACGTGCCGCCAGCCTTGGTTGGTATGTATAAAGTCTATGCTCTACAATAATCGTAAGAGCGGACTTTACCGGGGAATATATATTTTAAATACGGTTATAATTCTTGGATTAACATATTTGACGCTTCGTTAATGGATGGAGTCATTAATGAAAGCCTTCCAGCCATGCATCAAATAAGCACAACGTTAACTCGAGTTGCTTCTATCTGGCTTTTCTCCTTTGGAATCTAAAATTATCACTTCGAATGAGGCTTTTTGTGTCAACTGAAGGCATAAAAAAAAAGTCCACGCCAAGAACTAAATGTCTGATGCTACGCTTGTGAAACGTATATGAAAGGCTGGAACTAACGTTGGGGCCTACGTTTTGAATACTCTTTCGTACATTCGTACGGCCTCCTAGTAAGCCGCCCTACCCAGGTCGAACTTCTGATCTATGGCTGGATAGTTAACTGGGTTGCACAACGGGTCATATCATTCAGCGTCACGAACTCTTTTGTTTTGAATACTCATTTCGCTCATTTTTCAGTTTAGGAAAAGCGTTCGGTTGCAAGCTTCGACATAGAAACATAAATGAGGTAAGCCTCGTCGCAGGAAAAAATGTTGCTAACGCAAATCTTTTTCCATTGCATGTGCTGTGCGCTTATTTACCATTCAAACCGTTCATGCAAAGTTGTGTGTGCAACATTCCACAGTAGAAAGAAACTTATCCAACGCCAGCAATTATTGTCGTTTATAATGCATTCACAAATAGTATGAATCTGCGTACAATAATTTATTAACAAAAACTTTTTGCAACAAATAAAAAGAATTTCTCTAATAATATCTCTTCTTATTAGTATGCGTTTGATATCACATATTTGTACATATTTCCATAACAATTCTTACGTACATGTTTTATAGTTGCTGTTTATTACTCTAAATAGACATCGAATAATTGGTATGTGCGCCATGTCGTGATATGTGTTTTATCTAAGTGCGTAATCCGACCGTATAATAATGAGCGGAATGACAACAATTCTTTAGCTGTCGACAGACAGTATAGTAGCAATGTATATATCGTGCATATAAATTGTATGTTTGCATGTATTCGATTTAGAAAGAGATTAGTTAGGCAGGCCCACGATGATGATCATGATGACCATCATCATTATTCTTTGCATAAATTTTCACATTTCGCTTAAAATTGAAAAGGATTTTATTAATTTAGAAGACATACATATATTTAACCTTAATTTACATTTTTTGCTTTGCACTCATGCACACACAAACATCTTAACGTTGGTTTCATTTTATTCGTGCACACACATATTACGTGATGTTGACTTTGACGATGATAGTGATGATAGCGATAGTAAAACTAATACAAATAATTATAAAATCGTTATTAAAACTGTTTACTTGAAATGCAGGCGAGTTCGAAGTACTTCAACATTGCTATAGAAACGATAATGAAATGTATTTGATATTTAATAAAAATCTTATTAAAATGTATTTACTTCATTATTGCATCTGCAAATATTTACATTTGTTTGCTTATACAATATATAGGCATGCGTCTACTTATGCAGTACGTTAAAGATGTTTATATAAAGTTTGCCACTTCAGTGTAAATTAATTGTTAGTTCTTTAAAAAAAAAAAAAAAAAGTAGAAAAAATAAAAAAAAACGATAAATCAATGCAAAAAACATAACGGAATAATAGTTGTTCCGCGCTAAAGTGGTTTCAAAAGTGTGCTCGCTACGAATATCGACAAAAAGCATTCTAATGAAAATAGAATTCATAGAGCATGGACTACTTCTTTCACACATTAACCTTCAAAACGTATAAGCACTCTGTCAAAAAAATACCGGGAATAGCTTACAAACATTTACGTTTAAATGAAATTAGAAAAAGTACATCCTTTCTATGTTTGTGCAAGTGCAAGCTAGCACGAGGTCAAGTGCAATAGAATGGTCGGAAAGTTTTCTACGCAATTTGTTTGCTTTGTGTGCTAGGCATTCTCGAGATCAGCTAAGGAAAAAAAAACCGATTCCTCTCTATCGTAAGGTGGGAAAAGTGCAAAGAAAAAAGTAAATCGAATGATCCACGCTGTGTGTGTCTTTGCGAATTAATAAGGAAAACTTATGATTTCACACTCATGGAAAGGTCGTTCCGCGCCCTATGAATTTCTTCAAGACGCTTTGTTCTCAATTTTATTGGTCCTTTTCTAGATGTCGTACAATTCCTTACAAGAAAAGATATCGAAATTATGGCAATTACTGGGGATGGCAATTCGTGTGGCACCTTCCATAGAAGATATGCAAGCGACTTTTACTGGTGCCACTAATAAGTACAGTACAGTACCTAGTAACAGACCCCATTCAATAATTTCCACATCTTCAATTCCTTCCAAATAATAAGATTTGTCGCGATATTCAAAATAGCTATCTGCACCCCACTTACCACACACCTATCTTCCACATTTCTAAACCGGTAACCGTGCTCATAGACTAATTTTGTAAAGTGCATACAAGATTACAGAACCAATTGATATTGATACAATGGGCAATGATCGCTATATAAAGTGATGCGTTATCGTGATAAAAACGAGTTTTTTCTTCCACAGATGCTTTCAACCGATTCAACAATGTTGAATAACATGCTAGAGCCAACCTTCTTCGAGGTAGACGATGAAACGCGTTACTCCGCGTTCGAAACTCGAAATAGTGTCGAAAAAGCAGTCAATGTACGAAATTTTATTAAAATATTTCCAAAAGTGCGGCCTATAAGTTGAACATAAGAAAACAGACAGACAGACAAGCTTAGATTGATTCAGAAAGCGATTCTGCAACGATCGATGTTGTATACTTCGAATAAGATTAATATACACTTTTATCACAAATGATGTAAGCTATAAAATTAATTTATACAAAACAAATTTTTCGTACTGTAAGCCTTTGTTTTAAAGGTTGGAAAGTAAATTTTATCGCAGTCACTTTTCCGTGTCTATGCATAAGCAAATGATCGAAATGACATAGAATTTTGGCAAGCATCATTTCGGGGCAGATGCCTTCTAAAAATAATATGGATTCTTTAGCAGAAGTAACACCTATGGGATTCACTCCGCGAAATTATTGACGGCTATGTTTCTGTCCTTGTCTAAACTGGCGGTTTGCTTTGCCAGGGTACGCACAACTAAGAAGAGGAAGCATACTCTAAAAATATCATGTATTTGTCACTTTTTCATTTTATGGATAACACTCCACCAGAGTTACACTACTACCTGTATATCTCTTATGTAACTTATTTCTTCAAAATAGCGGTATGAGAACAAATCAATAGCCTCTTCATTTCTAATCCTCTACTCTACACATTTATCAAGAATTTATAAATAAACATACCTTGTTATCTGTAGTTATAGCACACAATGATATGTGCTGCGTTATTATAGTTTTTGTACAAGCCTACACTTGCTGACACAATAAGTGCAAATTATGAGAATTTGATAAATTTTTTTTATATCATTTTTTTGAAGAATGTTATTACGAGTCAAAATGCTTGTACCGATTCGAAAGGCGGCTGTGCAGTAAACTCACATTTTATTTTAGGATAAAGTGAATTGTCTCTATAGTTACGTACTTGTTTGTGGTTCGTCATGCACTGTATATCGCTAAATAATTCGCGTACATATTGTTAGGTAATTATTCGTTCGTATATGTACACCTATATATGTATGCTTAGGTACATATTAAACATATTGCTTTGATAACATTAAGATTTCTTTTAAAAAATTGAATGGCAAGAATTGATATCTTTAGCATTGTTAGATAAGTTTGTACACTACATACCTATAGTATGTGTGTAATGTATAGTTAAAGTACACAAATCAAATAACAAAGGTGAAGAACAAATGATTTTTTTGATCTTCGGTGTTCTCCATGGTAAGAGGTCGCTCTTCTCAATTTCGAACAACTGAGTACATTACTATCCATTCCTTCGACTCTTACTTAATGAGTCTTTAATGGACGTTCATTTGTTTTATTTAAAGCCATAATACATATCGGCTGAACTCATTTCTTGTTAATCGTGTCTAACTATAAATGTTGTCACTTCAAACCATAAATCATAGAAGCTGACTGAAACTGACTTTCTTTCTTTTACGAAATCTGTCCAAATTAGTTACTTTTCCAGTAGGGAAGGAGTATAAGCAATAAAAATCTTCAACGGGCTTTCGAAGTAATTCTTTGTTCCAAGACTTTGCGTATTTTTCATTTTACCTACGTTCTACGCCCTCATAGCGGTGGCCTTAATACGAGATCTACTTTTGCCAAGTAAAGTTGAACTACGCCGCTAAGCGCGACAGGGAAGTTTTCCCACAACATGCTATACCGTAACGGATAGAGATAATCGTGTACTATATAATTTTCTTTCCTTTTCCTTTGCTTTGTGCTTTCAACTGTTACCAGCTAAGCGTATAGTTTCGTATAAATATTCTCTAGTGAGGAATGTAGGAGAGTTTTGGTTAATTTACTTAAGCCGATGTTATAGCCGATTCTTTACAGATCTTCGAGAGATATAAAATTGTACGCCTAGAATCGGCATCACTGTTTTTCTAAAGAACTTATTCAAAAAACACGTCCTACACTTCGTAAGCATTGAACAATGTTTTGAGAATTCCTCCGGCTATTTGCCCTGTACACTACGCGGGCTACAACTTTATTTTTAAAAAATTATTAAAAAAAGTTTCCTTAAATATCCCGAGGCAAGTTCAAGCATGTGTACAAAAACTGGTTCCAATACAATAATTGCTCTTTCGTGCTGACTATGTATCGCTATTCTTCCATTAATGTGGACAAGAATGTGTTTTGCTTCTAAAAATAATTCAAAAAGTTGCAAAATAGCAGAAAAGGAGTACGTTTTTGTAGAACTTCTAAAAGTTTGGCCCCTTCATGCATACTACCATGACATCGTGACCCACTTTATTCGACAAAATCTGCCATTAGAATTTCTGACTCAAAACATATATCGCAGAAATATTTTTTTGTTAGTTTAGCCACATCAACATCAATCAAGGTCGTGGTATCTATTTGGACACTCTACACCTTTCCCATTGTGTTTTTCTTCCTATTCTAAGATTGTGTTGACTAATAGTAGAGGGAGGCGCTTTTTACCACGTCTTCATTCGGCTAGAATATGGTGTTTTCGTAAATGCTTCAAATGTACACATATACAAGTATATATCTTTGATTAACACAAATATTATATTTGCACAAAATTAAGGGCATTAATGAATTGCATTATGTCACCTTTTTATTGTTTTATTTTTATGAATTATCTCGTGAACGAGATACAAATCATAGCTGAAAGCATCACGCGACAGTTCACATTCATATAATCCGTAATGACAGGAAGTGTCATATGATTATTATGATCACTAATTTTATGCAATTACAGCGTGTAACTTTAAAAGTAAAATAAATTTTGATGCCAAAATGCTACAAACGGTTGCTCCTAAGTATTCGGTAACCAATAAAGCCTAGTTGATAAAAATCACGACTATCAAATCGCTATATATCCTCGGAATCAATTCCCAAAGCGGTAGACCATGCTTTAATAATCGATGAGCTGTGGCGGAAACTATAATGAATGCTTGATGAACAAAGTCATAATATTTACCGATGAGGCAACACCGCTCAAGCTGCCGATGATCCTTATCCTTCTGTCCACACGTCTTTCTTCCTGGTGATCGTCTTGTTTATATATGTAGAGAGGGCATCCGCTAAAAAAGATGTTGAATATCACTACACCAAGTCTATTAATTAAAGCTATGTGTATCCGAAAGTGTTGCATCTAGAAAGTAGTTTTTTTGGCAGCTGGCCTTCACGCTAAGTGGGACATGTTCGTATGCCTACACCTACGTATCATGTTGAAACGATAACCGGCACAAGGGTCGATGTAGAAAGGATGCACTTCATATACATATTCTTAACATATTCTTCATATACTTATTCTTCTGGAATTAAGTCCAAAAAAACGGCGGTAATTCGCACCTTAAACGACTATACAAAGAACTAAAGATTGCCGTCCATCTAATCTAAACTGTGACAGAAAGTTTTGTCATTTCATGGCACAAACATGGTTTAACACAATTAACTAAATAAATCCGTTACTTTGTATTTCTATGTATTCGGTATAGATCCAAGCCAATTCATTAGTCCTAATACTGCTACTTGGGAGATAACAGCGAAGAGGCAAAACGAGCGTATTTCTATTTTGTCTACAAGTCTTTTAAAACGTCCGAAACAAGTGCCTTTGGGTCTTAATGAGAATTTTGCATTTTCTCAAATCGTGTCTATTTAGTCTTCAATGTCTACCCGTTTCCTATCAAGTAGCCCACTTTTAATACCGTACACTTGTGCTAAAGTCAGCTCCTATTTGGGACTCGGTGATTTCAACTGCATCTATTACGATTTGAGTGTGAATATTTTTTTTTTTTAAATAATAAAAACTCACAGTAACTCGCATATCTTCTTCGCAGAGCTACCGAGAGACACTAACACATCAAGGTTATAGGAAAGATAGAGTAAATTAGATATTCTCACTGCTTCTTGATCAAGCTGCAATATATCAAAGTTTGTCGAGAAATTTCGGACAAAATATTCCGATGACCTACAAAATATTTATCGATTTGCTATTAATAAGAAGATATTTGGTGACCTAAAGATTTGCTTTAGTATAAAATTTCCGCACTTAAGAGTTGAGATTTTGTAAATATACTTCATATATTAGTAAGAGTGTTTTCAACAGCGAACGTTGGATAGCCTAACTGTCACAATTATTTTTAAGTGAAAGCCAGTGTTACAGTGAAACACGTTTATGAACATCTCTCACAGTTCGCTTCATCGCATAACAAACGGTTAAAGAGAGTGATTTACTTTTATCCTTAAATACCTTATGCAACATACAAAGTAACCAAATGCGAACATTAAGCTTCATGGGTGCGTTACCTGTGAAAGAGAATTTATACAGAAAGAAAAAAAAAAAAATGCGTAGATTGAAAAAAATTTACTTTAGCGAAAACAAGGCAGATACATAAACATATATAATAGATATAATTTTTCAATCAGACATTCTCAAGTTCAAGTTGAAAATGGCATAAACAAGTTTTGCACACAAATGCCTGGGTATTATTCTCTAGGTGTGACCTTGGATTACTTTCTTATAATGTAGTTATAATTTATATGAGTGAAGCACAAGCTGACAGACCGACTGTTGACCTAATTCTTAAAATGGGAATAAAAGCTTCTCTGCTATACTTAAAAGGTAACAAACGATTAATATAAAAATTCATTATACTCATGTATAACACGATAAAGACAATTGTGGCGAGTGCGAGAACAATCATTACTGCAATGGGGAGTCTATTATTTATTGATTGCAACTGTTTGTTAGTCATAGCTTACTTATTAAGTTTAAATTTACCACACTTTACTTTAGCTTTAAATCCTATCGTTTGACATTGATGCTGCATTGATCGCTATGGAAGAGAATATAGAAAACAGTCATGCAGTGGCAAATGAAGAGAGTAAACATTAAATCAATTCAAAAATCCAATTTTGTGCACGCTTATTAAGCACTTGTCTATTTGGATCCAAAAATATCTTTCCGCGAACGACTGATGTCGGCTTCTTAATCAAAATGTTTTATAGCAGAATACGGACCCGGCTTCATTAATAATCTGTCTTAGATGCTAGAAAACAACTGCGATCAACTTGTAACACGACCTAGAAGAAATGAAAGTTTCTGACCTCTCGGTTGGTATCAGCAGGCAACCTATGTGTGCGACAGCGAGAACGAAAAAATGAAGGAAGAACCGAAGAAATGAAAGAAAAACGAAGTTTGTCGTAGCATATTTTTAGTAGCCATTCTCCATACACATGAATTTCGAATAAATTAAAAGTGGATATCTTCGAGTTTTCCGACTTTTTCCACAACGCCCCTTAAAATCGATTTCACCAAATTCAAGCATACTCGATAAAGGACGACCTTGACGAAAAGAATCTATAAAATATGTCTAGGTTTCGAAAAAAAATAGCGACTTTAAACTTAATACCCATCAAGGGTCCTCTGAAAAAGTGGATATCAATGCTATTTGGTTAATGAAGCACCGTACATACACATGAACACCGCGTATAACAAAAAACTATTGTAAATATTTAAATCAAAAAAAAATTCCACTTAACTTCCTCGCACTGCAAATTCTACGAAACTGTGCTACCTTTCGGTTCTTCTGGGGAAACTTTTCAATTCGATTACTCATGGGAATTTTTTTGGTGATCTGCGTCGATAGCCGATAATCTCATGTATGTATATAAAAAGATGCAATAATTTATTGTATACATACATTTGTTGTTTATTATTAGTGTCACATGTTAACCGGTTATAAACTTGTTAAAATCGTAACGGTTCGTTAAATCGAAACATAATGCTATTAAAGAAACTGCGGCCTTATTACTGTCTTTGCCATTAGCTTATCCGATAATCCCCACCGAATAACGATCTTTATAACTCGATTCTTCTGTGATATATATATGACATATATATATTATAGGCGGTTGCTAGAACAAAATTTCAAAGGCATATTATTCTTACAGTTCATGTTACCGGTTACCAGTCGAGCTCCGCTTATTATTACTGGAACGGAATCATTAAAGAAGTGTTCATAAATTTAATTCTTATTCTTAATTAGTCATTTTTCGAATGTCATGACATGCAAGATAGAAAGGAAACGATTGTTCAAAGAAATTGAAAGAAAACCAATCTTCTAGTCCATTAAATCTGCATTGCTCGCGTTGCAGTTCACTGACATGGTCTATAAATTAGTAATATTTAAGGAAAATTTTTCGTTCCCTTTAAGAGAAGTGCGCGGAATAACAAGGCAGAGTACTAAGAAGACGGCCTTTTCCGTTGTATTTTCTACGGATTCTCTTTTTGTTTTTGTATATTAATCAGTTTTGAAAAGCATATAATTTAAGCGCTTGGTTACTGCAGATGCTGTCATAAGTGACTGAGTGATACGATGAATAATAACAATTAATTCAATACGACAATGTATGTTTGATTAACTACATTTTTTCACACTTGGGTTTACCTCTTTGTAAAGTATAATTAGCAAATAATTGAGATATTTTTTATATGCGACTTTAATGAATGAAAAATATTCTCCGCTCTACGGATGTATTAGACGAATGTATAAAGTTGTTTTTTTTTTTTTTTTGTGGAATGTGGAATTTGTCATAGGTCTTAACTGAAGCATAGACAGTACGAGTTTCAAAATGATTACTGGGAAAAGAAAAAACTTTGGATCGTTTATCGTAAGGATTTCTTACGATCTCTTTATTTACTGATAGCTTGCATTTCTAAAACAACTCATTAGAATGAATCGGTAGATAATACACCGTCGTAGTTACGTAAAAAGCACACGCTTCACTTTGCGAAAAAACAGAAATATTTATTAAGAGATATAGAAAAAATGCAAGAAAATAATTTCAAAAATATGAGAATGCTTTGAATATAGGAATAAGAAAATGTTCATATTCATTCATTCGATTCAAAATTAATCTTTTTTTTCTCGCTACTCATTAAATATTTCATATTTTCTCCGAATTACAACGAGTCTCTGACATGTCTCCTTCGCCATAGAGTATTGGGTTTCCTCGGTGCTTTCCCAAAATTTTCAATTGTTTGAATTTTTATATAAAATAAATATTTCATAAATTGTCAATTGGATTAACATTTAGGATCGGACGTCTACCCAATCCTAAGCCAACGTTTGTGTCAGTTTGTGTCAGTTTGTGTGTATATATGCAGCTCCCAGAAGGGCTCTTTTATTATACCAGTCAACTCGGCATCATTTTAGTACTCGATTTCACTTTGCCTGTCCATCTGTCTATCCGTCGGTCTGATGTCTACCCACGTACTTCCGTGCTCAACGTGCAGATTGCAAGTTTTAAAACATCCGGATGAAATTTGCAAAATTGAAAATTAAAATTGAATTATGTCTCATCGCTTTTGGGCCACTGCTCATAAAATGCCTGGTGTTGGCTAGCTTTTCTTGGTTTTGATCCGAAAGACAACAATGCGTTGCCAGTTAAAAGAATCGCTTATCGGTTAATAACCAAAGATAAAATAATTTTGTACATTGATTATGATTAATCACGTACAACGAGCTGAATACATATCGTCTCTCAACAAACTTTTCGACTTCACAGTAATTGGTTTGCGTCGAAATGATTTAATGTCTACTAAAGCTTGTTATATATACACAAGCCGTATAATAAAAATAAGACTCAGTCAACTGTCTGTTGATGTGTTGTTTATTTGCATTTTATTCCGTTACATTTATTGCTTTCCAAGTAAACAAAAATCGCAAAAACCGGTTTAAAACAAAATAAAAATAATTCCTTGAAACGATTTATTATTTATTATTGATCTCAAAGTCACTAATCATTCAATTGTCTTAATAAAATTATTTAATTGAAACGTAATCCAAGCATTTGAACAACTATGCATTAATAAATGAAAATATTCGTACAAACGTGCACGATCGGGAACATGCAATAGGCGGCTCGCTTCATCTAATAGCGTCAGTTGGGAAATATTCACAGAGAATAAATCCACATTATATTCGTTATACTACACATCACTTTTAAATCGACTTTGCGAAGTTCTTCGAAAGACTAAAACACCTTATAATGAGAAAATTTTGAAAAAATTCACACAGCGTCGGCGATCATCTAATAGTACTTAGTCGTTGCAAGCCTCTCTGCGTACACCAATGTGTGCAGTGTGCACGATGTACGCCGACGCAGTTCTTCTTTTCTATGTTCTTTTAAGGGAAAAGTTTGTGGTACACTTTGGTTAAAAGGTGGCTTTAGAATCACGTAACTTTGGTAATATCATCCTTACCAAGCAATACTATGCCGCGCATGAAAGGCTACAGTCCATATATAATTAAAAAAAAACAATTAATTCGAATGTAACTGCATTTTGACAACGAGCCAAAAAACAAATGACGAAATTGACACATTTTGTAATATCACCTCGACCGAGGTGATTATGCTTCCCAAGGTTCCAAATGTTTATGTCGAAGAAGCTGTATTAAAAAATATCATCTTTGATGATTCAGTAAAATTCGAAAGAGTTTAGCAAAAAAATTTTAATGAGTAGAAACTTTTTTGTTTCGCTTCCTGCAGACCATTCCTAATGACGTAAAATGCGGAAAAGACGGCGGCGAAAAGCATAAATTTTTTATTCCCGACATCCCGGAGATTGCATAGTGCTGGCACAATGGTTTTATCCAAAAAGGCCAAGATGTTGTTGGGTTAGAGAGAATCACCTCTTTGTCTGCATTGCAACTTTTCATCGTAGAGGTGGACACTTGGTTTCAAACCAATGTGTAATAATGACTATAAGTAGTAGTTTTTTACCCTTCTGACCGTGGCTATTGAGCGGACCAGCTCTAATTTTAAACTTATTTCCACTTTTAATAGAAAAACGCCCCAAATCTTTTCCGTAGCTTAATACATTAAAAAGCTAGTTTTTCTGTTTCTGCTGGTTTTCACTAAGTTCAAAAGAGGGTTTGATATACATTTTTAAACAATGTGCGCTATAACTTTCAGTTATTACAAATTCTTCTTCTTTTTAATTTTCTATGCCTTCCTTGTGCTGTCCTTGCATGTGTGCTGGAAAGTTTCTCTTCGGTTAATTGCTTCTTTTTTGGGAACTCACATCATCCTAGACGTGGTCTAGTATTGTAGATTTCTCTTCCAGTCATACTTTACCTACCATTCATTTCCAATGCTCAAGTATTCTCTAGGGATAAGATGAGCCTGTGCTCTGTTTTTGTTTTTCGATAACGCGAAAATGCTTTAAGTAAGGACCTATACAAGCAATTCAATTTTACCCTCTCATGCATAGGTGTGTATATGTATATCAAGATCATAAAATTTGAGATTGAAAATTGGGAATTTTATGGAAATATGGAAGTAAATCCTTGTGCTCTTTTCTAAGAGCGCCGTTACTTTATCAGTGAATATTTGCTGTACTTTGATTTCTGCCGGTGGAAATGCTACCTTTTAAGTGACAGAGTAAGCTCTCGCGCTTCAGAGTGTGTGTATATTGAGAGTTTTTGGTAAGTTTGGGAAGTCGTCTTTGGTATAACATAAGACTCTTCAAAATTTAGAAACAAGTCGCCTTTGGCAATACCAATTAAGTTATCTTATATATGGCACTTTGTCAGTACATTGCTTATACCTTCTTTCCAAATACCATATTGCTTCCAAGAACTAGATAGGAAATTCAAACCTGGCATACACGTTCTTCTTTATAAAAAAGAAAAAACTGTACTTATATATGTTCTATATGCAAAGGGTTACAAGACACGTCTTGAAGTGAGTGTAACTTCTTTACATTTCTTCTTTTAAACAATAAAGTAGCGAACTTAATATAGTATGAAAAATTTCTCTTCAATTGTAGACATTATGGCTGGAAAATTTGAATACTCGCTTGGTATAAATGAACTGAAATCAAAAGATTACCGTTTATGGCAATCTTTGGTTGGCGAATTTCTTGGTAAGTTTCTAACACATTCATTTGCGTATGCATAGGCATTCGCTTATACTTGGATAGACAATGGAGAGGGGGCGAGAGTGCACGTAATTGAACATTTATATATTTATGTATGGAATTTGCTTTCTATTAATTAGGAAATTTAATATTGAATTTTTTCGCTTGTGGAGCATGCACGCAACCTGAGGATGGTACATTTAAGGCTTTGGCATTTGGCTTGGGAGTCTTTATGGCAATCACAGTAAGTAGTACATGGTATTTACGTAAGTATGTACAAATATTGATTGACATGCTATCAGATGTCGATAACAAATCTATGCAAATATTCTCCATAAAGCACAACTTAGGCTATTGCAAGCAAGTACACTTTCCGGTGTATATTTGGGCAAAATTTATTGTACTTTAAACGCTATTCTTTGGTTTCGTATTTTATTTAGTCCTATGTAAGCTTCTGACCTGCTTATTTCCGTAAACCCATATGAAAGCGCGTGGAATAAAGTGAAGCTGCTGGCATTGAGGGGTAGGCTGGTCTATTGAAGCAAAACAGCTTCCACGGAAATTATTATTGCCTGTGATTATCCTGTAATTAAAACTCAGTTCATTAAAATATCGCGTGGAACGGTTGACCTACAGAAATGAGAGAGTTCTGTTGAAACATCATCCGTTGTTCGTATGCCGCAGGGTTCAATAATCCCTCGAGGCTAATGTTCCACTACACATTCAAAAAAGAACATTACTGTCAATTTTCTTGTTCACACGCACAGAGAACATTCCCTGTAAAGATGGCAACCACTGGCACGCAAGAACCTATTTTAACTTGTTTGAAGTAGAAGAAACAAACCAATAGCGAAAGATGTCAATATTGATTGCTTAATTGTGATTAAATCAATTTAGGCATAAAATGCAATTTAGACCATTTTCTATTATAAAAGCACTCCACAAGAGGATTAACACGATTAGAAGACACTTCAATAGTGTAGGAAGATTTTTCTTACCATATTCTTCTAACACTTTTCGAATATTTCCCTTTCCATTGCCATGTTCCTAATCAAACTTCGAATCAACGATCTTTTCCGTCACCGCATCAAATCCTCACTGCCTTAAATTCTAAAATTGGCTTAAAATATGATCCGGCCTGTAAGCAGGCAAAGTATCTTTTGTCTTTTGATAAGCACTGTAGGGCGTAAAATAAATCTGTGAGCTCTTCATTTGAAAGTACTATTTTTAAGCTATGCACAAATGTACAAATTATTAAATTAAAGCGTACAGAACGTACTTTCTTGGCGGTTTGAATAGATGTAGTTTTGCGCCAAAAAAATCAAATCTGCGAGAAACTTTACTTTTCCTGATTAATTCAAAGGATAGCACGGATACGTGCTTACGAATGATGAACAGTGGACGCGCTACAATATCCAAAGCCCAAACAGCCATGATAGAGAGTATGCGAAACAATAGCATCGACGATAGGGCTGAATATCCTTGATGGTCCCGCTTGAGGAGGTGAACTTTGCCTTGTGCGTTAAAGTTTGCTCCAACCAAATGGAACCATCCTTAAGCAATACTAGGTCCAATAATTGCTTCAAAAAATCGAGGTTATATATTAAAAGTAACGATATCGCGAGGTTTTAGTGTATTTGGCTCCATATGGCAAAACTCGCTCAGGAAATGCTTGCATTTCTAACTTGGAATGTGCTATCGTCCCCGTTGTTATCAGCAGACATTACTTCCTCCTATTAGTAGATTATTCGTGCTCGCAATATCAGTAGTTATTACAGATAAAGAAGAGATTTTGACCAGTTTCGAGGTTATTTTTGGGTACGATCGTGATCATTCCAGATTCGAAAGGTCTTGATATATACGTTTAGAAAACACTACGTTAACATATCATCGCTTATATATCGCATATATCATCGCTTGTGATGCAGGGACATAGTAGTAGTAGTATGAGAAAAAAAAATAAGAATAACTTTTTATTTAAATTTCTTGGGTTCTATGGAATCATCAAACTATTTTCTTAGTGCATTGGCACTATTGTCTTTGACATCCATGTCAACATACTATAGGGTTACACGCGTTTTTGCAAGCGTATAAAAATGAGTTTTTCGGCTTTTACTATGTCTGTGAAGCAATGATCAGGCTATCACGACGTCATGAAAAACACCATTACCGAAGATGACACATGGATCTACGCATATGGTGGTGCAAAAGGTAAGCCAAGACTGGAACAATCGCACCAAAGCCGCTCAAAAACCAAGCTGATGCTAACGGATTTCTTCAATTATCGTGGTGTTGTGCACTGTGTCTTCTTTCCGCCGACTTAGTAAGATATATAATTTGAAGTTTATGGAAGCGATGAAGGCGATGGCAGTGATTTGAACGAATAAATAAAGAATTTTCGTTGTATAAATAAATTCACTTTATTTTTTGATCACTGTATCATATACGTGACAACCAAAAGAATTTGACATAGGCCCACGTTTTCTTAT
>CCAG010017454.1:0-146345 GCA_001077435.1 Glossina morsitans morsitans | reverse complement strand
GTGCGTATACACATGCATACATATGCAAACATATGCATGCATATGCATGCATGTATGATTGTGTTATACGTATACCTCTCAAGCATGATTATAAGCATAGGTTTTTCTAAAGTTTTCAGTTAAATGGAAGTTTCTGCGTGTGTTTGCATTGATATATTTATAGGGTTGTTCCTGTCTATTTTAACTAAGTCAGTAATGTATCTCTGCTTCACTACAGTCTGCATTTTTTTTTTTTTTTTTGCAACATTTTGTTACATTAATCCAAAATAATAACTTTTAATCCATTACTTGAGTATATATTAATAGCATAAGTACTTTAAATAGGATTTAAAAGAGGAAAGAAGGGGAAATGGTATAAGCAAGCAAACTGCAAGATCCGATGATATAGATTAAGAGAAAGATGAAGATAAAAAAAGTAAAACTGAGAAAGCCATCTTTGCCATAGAGGGCGAATGTGCACGGTACGTGTAGCACTTCAAGCAAATGTATTGAAATTTTAA
The DNA here is from genome assembly GCA_001077435.1 of Glossina morsitans morsitans. Classification (NCBI taxonomy): domain Eukaryota; kingdom Metazoa; phylum Arthropoda; class Insecta; order Diptera; family Glossinidae; genus Glossina; species Glossina morsitans. Next base: position 145,845 of record CCAG010017454.1, on the reverse strand, counting down.
CTGAGAACTAACTTCTAAGCAACAGACGGACGAACCCTCTGACAGCCTGCTTTTTGTTGATATGAGCTGAATAGGGCTTCTTCGAATTCAACTCTCTCTTTGAATATCTTCAATGTTGATAATTTCGACAATGGAGGGTGACGTTGCACAAACATAGGGACAGGGAAATAGCTGAAACAGCTTTAAACGAAAAGTAAGAGTTAAGGTGTATAAATAAGTTGTTACCGGTTCACTCAAGAGATTGCGTTACTCTATTTATAAACATTTGCCAAAATGTAACTTCTCGCTATAGAAGTTATAAAGCTATCCATTAGCTTTACGCAATAGCATTAGTGAGGCCGTCGAAATGCAATTTTTCGAAGCTTTAAATAAACCAGGCCGCGGAAACCCTTATTGTTTCCTACAAGTTGCAACAAAATATCGGCAAACATTGTTGACGTTTAGTCGCCCCCATTTAATCGAACTTGATGCATCTAGTGGGCGACGAGCTGCTCCACCTCCGCTGCCGCCACCGTGCGCCTATAACAACCAATGCTGTTAGCCATATCATTAAATGAAACTTCTTCCGTTATGTGAAAGAGCGTCAAGTACGACAACATTTAGCCTCACTTTGCAGAACTCGACTAGCAAATGTTAGTCGTACTAAAGTGAAATATACTATCGCTCCCGCTGTATTCGCTAAGCTTTCTCTTTTTCCTTTACCAGCGTTTCAAACAAATAACTTAGCACCTGACTGGATCGCGCTTCCATTCTTGTGACGATATTAATACAATGGGTCTCTTTGCGAGAAGCTTCAAAACACGAATCTTCCTTCTCTTACGAGCGAAACTCACATATGTCGTCAGAAAGAGAGAAAAGCGTATAGCGATCGTCAATATTTTGAATAAAATATTTTTTTTTTTTTTATTTTCCTTATTTAATAAGTTTTCTCATTCATCTCGGTCTGGCATGTATGTGATTGTGTGATTTCCCACAATCGTTTCTATTATTGCAGTGGGGATCGATATCAATATTGGGGAATGCATTTCACTCATATGTTCATGTACCGCATATGTTACATAAAAGAAAAAGCGCACCATCCTTGTACGTCTGTTTCGGGAATGTAACGATAAAAATAGATATTACGAAAGATCTGCTTTAGATCGTTGCTAGTAGTCTGGTATTATTCGGAGGAACTTTACTTTTCTTTCTTTTTTCTTTAAGTTTGATATAGACGCACCTTTCATTATGTCTGTCCGTTTAATATCTGTGCATGTGTTTTTTACGTTCAACCTACAGATGGAAAATTTCGAAAAACTTGGTAGACTCGCCCATTTCTGAAGCGACTGCTTGAGTTCTTGAACGCTCTGAACGCGCATTGTCACTATTACCCCGTGCCAGGACTACATGTATAAGTGGAGGGAAATATTTTTTTGTCATTGCATAGGAACAAGCTTATCATCTATCTATATACGATTCTAAAACGAAATGGTCCCTCTTCTCGTTTAATTCTTATTTGAGTAATAAATAATTGAAAAAGTTCTTAATTTTTTTTTCATCGCATCACCTTTACCTTTACCTTCACTTAGTTAAGCTAAAGTAAAATGTCCAACAGATCGATTTGGAATTTATAATTTGTTTATATAGAAAAAAAACATGAAAGTCAACCGATTTCTTAAGAAATCAAATTCTCCAAATGGTTAAACAAATCTATGATATTTGACCTGGCGACACAGTTGACGACTCGCGGAAAGATTAGAACACGACAAATGTCACAATAAAAGTCGCGACGACTCGCGGAAAGATTAGAACACGACAAATGTCGCAATGAAAGTCGGTATTGATAACTTGCTTAAAAAAGGCTATGTATGTATGCAAAGTATTTGCGGAAGACGAGGTCAGGCTGTGTTAAGTGTTTTAAGAATTGTCAGACCAACCTTTGTAAAAACATAGGCTACTGTAAAGGTTTTCCCAAGAATTCTGAATAAAGTCTATGCTAACGTAAAAATCACAATTCATTGGCATGAACTTAATAACAAAATAGGTCCGATAAATATATAACAAATCGTAACACGGCAGTGTACGTTAAAATATTATGTTTGAAAGTCACGACGAATTTCAAAATTCATCTTTTAATCTCAAATTCTCATGGCTTTTAAAGTGTAAATAAAAAAATGATAAAGTGCTAAAGGGTAAGAAGAAGAAGGTTATGAAAGAAAAAAAAGTTAACTGATCGCCTCTAAGCTGCGACGAGAGCATCTCTAACACGCATATCTAGATATTGCGACCGAAGTGAAAATATTAATACAGACCCATTTTCTGATGGCATTCGTCTACATGCAATGACATCCATCGTGTACATGCAATCATACATAAAATCAGATGCAAAGACATTTCTCCAAGTCACAATTACAACGGCACTTAGCATACTTTCGAGCAGACAGAAATGTGTCATACAATACAAACTGAATATTTATTAGGTGCGGAGTTGCAGCGCAAAATACAAAGACTGAGATATACATAGAAATGCAGTGGCGGCAACAGTAGTAAAACGGAACACACATATACATACGAACATCAAAATGAGTGAATGCAGGCAACGTTTAAGGCAACATCTTTTTCGTAACACTTTCTTATATGCATACACATGCATGCATACATACATATATATATATATATATATATATATATGTGTCTAGTAAAGCCAAGAGGAGAGAAGCCCACGTGCATGTGTTTATGTGCCCGTCACACAAAACTATCTATCACTTCCCTACATACTATCTGTAAAAGAAATATAGAAACAAGTAAAAATTTCTTTCAAAAAAGTCTTTCTATTTGAATGGCTTTGACTCGCAAAAAAAAAAGAAAAAAAAAAATCAACGTTTTTTTTTTTGTAAAAAGAAAATGCGCTTAAACTTTGAGATGATAAAGAAAACCGGAAAATAAATTGCACTAAAATATCCAAGTTCGTGTGCGTGTGTGTACACGCATATATGAAGAGAAAAACTCTTCTTTATTTTTTTTATTTTTTTCCTTTTATTTATTTATTTTCCATTTCTATATGTAACAAGTTGAGAACTTTCTTCGCCTTTTTTACAGTCCTCCCTTTCATGTTATACCATATAAATAGAAAAACGAAAGAAACGTATAAAATTGTGTGTGTTGAAAAACATTTAAAATTTATTAAGCAGTTTCCTTTAGAAAGCGCATACACGCACATCTAGCCACCTACCCGTCGCAACACAAAAGAAAACCCTTCACAATAAATCATCATTGGTTCTTAAAGATAAAGGGAGAGAGAGAGAGAGAGAGAGAGAGAGAGAGAGAGAGAAGGAGAAAGAAAAATAAAGAAGTATGTGTCTCATCGTTTGCCATCTAAGTGTGTGCATATGTGTATCGCCATTGCTCAGCAACTCTACTGCTTACGTTGATTGTTTATTTTCATACTTGCAGCTCTGGCTGTATATAGAGCAAATTGGCTTCATATAAATTTTGGAAATTTTTGATTTAGTTCAGCTTTCTCGTTCTCGTTTCAATGATGATGATCTCGAAAGGCTAATAATTTGCAAAAGTCTTCTCTTCTCAAGTGATTCAAACTTTTACAAAAAGAGAGTTATGTTCGCCTTGCGGGGGGAGAATCTTATACATACGTGCACATATAAAATATTAATAATGGACCACAATTGTGAATGGAACTGCTCCATTTGAATCTTTTCTGTGTGTATTTGCAATTTTTCCTTTGCGCGTTTTGATCATCGGCTTAAGGATAAGCGAACTGAATTTCAGCTTTCGATGGCAACCGGAAATAGACATACAGACGTTAGACAATTCTCAGCGGATATATACTCGATGGGGTCTCATCTTCTTCTTCTTTTTCTTCTTCTTCTTCATTTAATAAAAGTTAATAATTTTAAAAGAAATATATGTGACAAGAGGATCCCTGACTATAGACTAGACTTCTACATAGATCTAAATTTAGGCGGAGCAAACTTATAGATAGAACTCACTATTCTTAATCAGTTTTCACCATAAAATATTGGGAGTGATCTTAAAAAGAAAAGGTTGTTATCGTCGAAAGCACGAGGCTTGGGCTTGCAGCCCGTTATAGATTTGTGACAACGCAAAATACTTGTCCATCGGTATACAGTACTTTCAAATAAAAATTCTGAATCGAACCAATATCAAAATCTAGCTACATACAATTATCGTAGAGATTAAAACACAAGGTTATACGAGATGTCAAATCAAATATCGCGGTGGTCATCCAAACGAACTGATGATCTCAAGATGGAAATAGTAAAAAGAATCTGTAAGACGGCATTGAATGACTGAACGACTGAAGGCGTACGAATTAAGAGACATGGCAGGGACAAGTACTCTCTGCATCGCATATTGACTGAAATAACGGCGAGGAAATGGTGCGCCGCGTTTGCCTACAGAAAATAGCAAACAAAATCGTAAGGATATCTTAAATCAAGCCAAGCGAGATTTCATAACGCAAAGGTAACGTAACAATTTGAAAGGGGAAAAATCATGCGCCATGTTGCTAAGTTTAGAATGTCAATTGTATGTAAGAGACACTCGTGCAATAATTGCCGTTGATTATCTACAAACATGGCAAACAGTCAACAACGAGTGTTATTCGCATTTAATGTACCGTTTAACTGATAGAAAAAAAAAAAAACAACAACAATTCTTATAAAATGAACATAAAATTCGACTTTCTTTCTTTCCAAATCGCTCGGTTTGCCGAAGATTAGAGTCCCCAGTCTCCTTGGTTTCTAAACTGGAAAAAATGAAGAAAATATGCGCATAATGAAGTGGTGAGAACTACGACTGATAGGCCTTTCGAGGAACTCATCTATTTTGTTGAATATCTCTCACTATATAATAAAGAGAAAACGAAAACTTTTCCCAGACTTTTCATATTTTGTTTTATTTTACTTAGATCGGTCATTTCGGGGACTGCTGGATATTTTATGCAAGAAGAAGTTTCAAAAGTGATGCCATCTCATCCGAATTTTCCCTAATCAGTTATAGTTCATAAAAATACTTCTTTTTAGCGATTTTTGTCAGGAAGTATTAAAAATGAAAAATTTCTTTAAAAATTCAATCTTTATATGGACTCGCGGTCGTAAAAATATTCATAATTGAGCCAAAACATGTCAGTGTACCAAGTATGAATAGCTTGTGTCTAGGTTGTATATCAAATCACTTGGACAGAGAGACAGCTTATGCTTAAATCGATTCGGAAATTGACTCGGAATCGATTGTGATGGATTCACCCTGGCACCAGGGTATTTTGACAAAGTTGTTACATACATACATACATACTTTCAAAACACACACACACTCACAGAGACACAGACACATATCTGCATACAAAACATTAAAATTGTAATGTACTTTTAAATATTTCCTCTCATTTACTTATATAATATATATATATATATATATATATGTTAGAAAAAAAAAAAACGAATAATAATATATAAAATAAATCACATGAATATTTAATTAAATACGTTTTCCTAAAACAACGAAAACAACAACCGCAACTCATTAATATGCGCTTTTCCGTTTAAAATATTAATGCAAATTTTTACTTAACTTTTGTCATCGCATAAATCATAAAGTTTACTATGCGCCACGCACACACACACACACACACACACACACACACACACACACACACACACACACACACACACACACACACACACACACACACACACACACACACACAAACAAACAAACAAACAAACAAACAAACGAACACAAGAGCACCTACAATATTTACAGAACGCAACGTCATAGGGAAGTGAGAGAAAGAGAAGATGGAGAAGATTTTTTTCTTTTTTCTGGCGAATTAACCTTTAACTCTACATAAATTAGATTTATTATCACGTAAAGTTGCGATTGCGGGTTTTTGGCCTTGCATTCGCTTTTAGTTTCATATTCGCATTCAAAGCACTTAATTAAAGTAACCGGTTTCTCTTTTGAACACTTATACGTAATTGAGCAAACATTAACTTTAATTGAAAAATGACAATGTAATCTTTCCTCTCTTACAATATTTCCTTTGAAAATTGATCATTAAAATCCTTATTGTCTGCAATATGCTGTAAGCGTTCTTTTCTTTTCTGTCTACTTCTTTTTGCGTGACTTTTTGGGGATCAGCGTTGCATTAAAGAAAAATATTATTAGCAATAAGCGACAATCTTATTCTGCTTCATGGATAAACAACAACAACAACAACAACAACAACAAAAGCAATAAAGAAAAGGAACGATAAGTTTTTTTTTTCGAATTAAAGTATCATTTATAACTTTGCTTGGAACTTGGAACTTGCAATATTTGCAAATTTACAATAATTCAAAACATTCCAAATAAATAATGATATTAAAAACGGACGTTGGTTGAAGAATAACAGGCCAAGTCGTCTTTCGATCAGCGACTTCTACAGATAAAAATGATAAAGAAATGGAAAATATCAGTGTAGACAACGGTTGAATTCGATGGTCTTCATCTTCCGCTATGTCAAATAATAGTTTTCCATATAATACTGTTGATTAGTGCAGTGTACGTCCATGACGCCAATCAAAGGTGCATTCAAAATTCTTCTTCTTTCCAAATTCATTAGTTTTGTTGGTTAATTTGAAGGAATTTCCTGCCGAAGTTTCTTATGGCGATGCCGCTCCATCATATCCCAATTGCCAGTATTGTGTTCAGTACAAATGTGTTCAGTGGTTCAAATGTGCTGACACGAACTGACTGAAAATGCCATTGTCGGGTCAGTTATTGCAAAAGTTGTTCGGGATGCACTATTCCAACTTGAACGGGAAGTTAGGCCATACCTAGCCTACTCACTAGTCATGGCGCCTCCTCATTCCTTACTCGGTTCAGATCGGTGCACCATGACTTGGCTGGCACGCGGGTAGACAAAGTTGAAGAAGTACGAAAATGGATTGGTGGATGGATCGTTGCCAATGACATGATTTCGTCATGTTGCCAAAGTTATTGCAAAATGTTGTAGAAAATGATGGAAACTATCTTGGTATCGATTTCTCTCAATAAATGTGTTTTGCAAGTGAAAAAGTGATCAAAAGTTTTGCAAACACCTAATAATTTGCGATCTACGTTTGCCATGGCCACCAACTCCATCTCAGCTCAATTGTGAACGAATTTTTCAATTTGACAACGCATTAACAAGTCAGTTTGTCAGCATAAAAGCCACCTAACACTCGATATATCCGTAAAGAAAGTTGTCCATTCTCTCCAACGTCATCTTGATGGATAATCTATTGATAATTTTTGTTAAATAATTTTCTCAGAAAATATAAAAATTCAATAAATCGATTATTTCGTTATCAATACGACGTATTAATTGTCCGATAATCTGCCGCCAATGAGGGCTGGTATCACTTAATCATCATCGCGTCAGCAATGGTTTTAGAAAAGCTATGCTCCCTGAGAAGTAAGAGAAATTTTTAAAGAACGTAGATGCTAATGCCCGATCGTAATAAAAGCTACATCAAAGAGAAACTCCATAACGGTGTTTTTTTTTCGGCGTTAACTCAGTCGCAAGTGGTTGGGTTTAGCAAAGCGTTGTCTTGCATCACGGCAATATCATTTTTAATGTGATGACAAAAGTAGAGAGAGGTTGAAACTCTCTCGAATGATGTAATTGATTGATGATTGATGATTGATTGATCAAAAATGGCCTACGAAAATCACTTGGTTCCGTTTTAGCGAGAGCAATTCTCAGACGTAGTACAGCGTTTTTACCATTCATAAGAAAGAAAAGAAAGAAAACTGTCTTTTAGCATCGATAAGAAAGGTTACGAACTTTTTCCCGGATCTAATCTATTATTGGGATCAAAGATTTCATTTAGTTTTTCTTCACAATTTTCTCTAATTTGCCCACTGTTTATTTTGTACTCTGTCCTCTATGCATATCGTAGATGTCGGTCTATCTATATATGTGTGAAAGTATCGACCAGAAAGTAAAACCAGAGCAATGCCCCAAAGCTTAGCTGAAAAACAATAATGAAAAGTTTTCGTCGTGCATTACAATGCATAACGATCTAGAGAAAAAATAAGCAGTAAAACTGAAAACTTTTTTTCTAAAAACGCGGAGAGGAAAACTTTATTTTGCTTCTCTTTTTAATTATATAACCATTGAGCAATCAAGCATGTGAGGAAAATAGAACAGAATTGGAAGAAAAATGAATTGAAAATGAAAGAAAAACGAACCGATAGTCGGTGTAGAAGGTTTAAGTCGACCGTTTATTCGTTACCGTTTAAAAAAATTCCGCCTTTTCGTCTTGTATTCGAGAAGTAGTAGGTCATCAGAAGTGTGTACGATTTTTGAATACTACTACTGCTAGTACTATATATACATAATGTATAACTTAATCGACGTAGCGCAACTAATTAATGCACTTTGGTGATGGTTATAATAATGGTAATAAAGCAAGTAGGAAAATTAAATTCGATCAAGACGGAATCTTTCACACCCATCACCATATTTACCCCAAAAGAAGTAAAAGAACGAAATTCTCATACTCTATAATATGACGCAGACGGAGTTGATTTCTTCTTTTTGTCATAGACGCATGTGGGCATTATGGGCGTGTCTTTTGAAAAGTTTAAGTCAATTCCAAATTCTTTTGCAAATTTTTAGGCGATATCTTCATTTTCGCTAACGGGAGAATGTTTACCACAAATACTATAAAGTTACGCAAACAGACAGATGGATAGACGAATAGGTGGAAATGTTTACGTGTATTTGAAATTTGAAACTGGTCGAGGATTTGTTTACTTTATGGGTTTTTTAAAGAGGGTTTCTGCGTGTTATGACGGTATTGAAAAAATAATTCAATTGTGATACACTGTAATATTGGGTAGGCGTGATCAATTCTTTTCCTTTTTGTACACAAATTCTACAGCATCGTCCATAGAATGTGCGTTCAAATTTTTGCACATTTATTTGCTATGGTTTATGAGTAATGACCAAAAAAACAATTTTTCATTCGCTTTGAAAAACAGAGGTGTCCTCAGTTTACGTGGTGCTGTAGGCTTATCCTTCGACCGATTGGGCCCATTTTCAATACCGTCCTGCGTGCAGGAACTTCCAATATTTCTGTCAAAATTTTAAGTCGATAGCTTCATTTTTGCGGCCAGGAGAATGTTTACAATAGACACCATGGACGGACAGACGAGCATGCTTAAATCGATTTAGAAGTTGATGATGATTAAGAATATATATAAGGTTGTGGGATCTCTAATGCTTCCTTCTAGTCTTTACAAACGTTTTGACAAAATGAATATACCTCTCATCCTTCGGTGATGGATACAAAAACAAGAAAAAAAAGTCTATGATAAGCGTTCAAAGACGATAAAAGTGCAACCTTTGGTAAAATTTATTCATTTTCATAGCTAAGATAAAAGGCGAAAAGCATCCTATAGCTTTTGTGATACAAACTGTCCAGCCAAACAGCCGGCTAAGCAATAAGTTTTCAAAGGAAGTAAAAACAAAAGTTCAATATTCGAGCAAAGTGATATCATAGTTTTTATTGGCCAGAAAGTCAACCAATTTTTAGGGTTAATTACCCTGCCAAATGTAAGTTTCATGCGACAGATATAGGGAAACAAAAATGATTTTAGCTAAACGAAAGAAAAGGAAAAAATTGAAATTTTCTTTCAAATAAATCGATTTGAAATTTTTCAATTAATTATTTGTTCAGAAAGGTTTGTGTGTTGTTTACTTTTGCTTCAGAAAAACAGCTCCAACAACACAAATCAAGCTGCAGTCATGTTATGACGACTTGAAATGCGAAGTGACTTCTCTTTAAATTCTTTTTTTGGATTTAATACATGCATGACAACCGCTAAGAAGGAAGGCAGAAGGCAGAAGGGTAACGAATATTTGTTAAAGAGAGCTTTAAACAGGACATTAATGTCTTCACATCATCTTTTTCTGCTGTAGTTCTTCATTTTCGTCTAACTTTAGAAAAGTTGGAAACTATTGCAACAGTTTTTTTTTCCTTTTTTCCCCATTTTTTTTTTTTTAATTTTTTTTAAATTTTTATTCTATTGTTCGGTTGGAAGAGTTTGCTTTCAAAAACTCGGTAAAAGTTTTTCTGTTTTAATTGCGCACAATGTTCTTCCTGGCAGATTTTCATGGCGCTAAAGTATACTAATTGATGTTGTTGTTGCCTATAGCAAAAGCACTGACCAACTGACTCATACTCACCCCACTTGATTGTTTAGTGCAACTTGGTAATTTGGTTTAGGGATAATTGACATTTTTCGGTTACAAATATATTTATGGTACGGCTTACGTGTCAAACTAAGTACTTTTGTTGTTGTTGTTTTTATTATTTTTTTTTTTTTTTTATCTTTATTTTACCCAATCAGAAAGTAATAAAGGAAAAGCAGAGTCAATAGCCTGACACTGATTAACGATTCTATACATACGCGGCTACGCTATGTCGTATATAAAAATGGAAAACTGCAGACTTTAAAAAAAAAAAAAAAAAGTGCAAACAACATTTTTAGACAAAATTGCATTTAAAATCCATACATAGTTGTATTCGATAAGAGATTTGTTGCCCATTTTGTTTTTTTTTTTTTTATATTTAGCCAAATAAAGCCATTGATTAATAAATGGTCTATGCAATGAGAATAAGAACAAAAACTCAAGACGAGATCAACGAAAGCAAATTAAAACGTTATGGTCGGTCATGGTCGACAATGTCACCTAATACAAAGAACACTTCAATTATTTTCATCATAAACTACTAAGAATAATACCTTGTTGCCATGTAAACTTGCTTACTTACTACTATAGGAATCTGTATATGGGAACGATCCTAATTTGCTTCTTAACCATTTTCCGTCTCATAAAACACCAAAAATTGAATCCTCTTACTATATTAGAGGTTTATCTCTCGTCGCAACGTTCATAATCGAGATGATTGCAAAAATGGTCCGTCCGATCCGATGCTAGTGCCAATATTATCTTGAGAACAAATGTAATAGATGATGAGAACGTATTTTTCACGTAACCACTTTCTCAAGAAAGTTTGTTTCTTTTCTATAATAAAGACTGGTTGGAAGAACGATCAAAAATCTGGAAAATTACCAGATTATATACGTTGAACGGAAATATACCCAGACGGAAACATCCAATGGATAGACAAGAAGGAGGCATGCCTAAGTCATTCAAAATCATTTTCTGTCTGAATCGATTGTTATAATAAAAGGTCCATCGACCTCAAGTGTTGCTGCACAAAGTTTACACTTACCATAAATGGCGTACTACATGAGTCTCAAAATCTAAGAAGTGGGGGTTTATTTTGAAAGACTTCTTACGCCACTTCAAAAGTCGAAGTGAAGAAATTTCATCTCAACCAAACGAATATTCTGTGCGGAAAGAAAACGCACCAAAATCTCCAACTGCAAAAAATTGTGCTAAAGACCCAACTAACTGACCTTTCTTTGCCTTACAGTCTGTCTTTCGTAGACAATCTCGAGTTATTATCGAGCTTAACATTCGCTAGCGAATGAAACCATTACAATATACCCTTTATGTTCCATGTTTACTGATTGTTCACTTGACATTTTGGGAGATTGGATGAATGCTCGGCTATTGCGTCTGATTTTGTTGGGTCTTGTCTTTTTTAAAAGACTTAATCGGCCCTAATGCGTTATTCGAGAAGTGTATGTCGTCGTCATTCGTGACCTTCCACAGACTATAGCTTATGGCGGATCAGCACTTGATTTATCGGTTTGTCAGTCTCTGTATTTGATTTTGTCCTTTACAGGCAAAGCCATGGATATCATTGATAGGCAAAACATATTCGTTAGTATGTGTACAGTATATTTATTCTGTTGGAATAGATATATGGTTTCCGAAAACCATTTCTAAATAAAATATTCATAATTTTTTACTCACTAAAGAGGCATTTCGCTATTTTTTTTTTTTTTTTCTTTTTGGGTTTGGTAGCGTTGTGTTTTCAAATTTCGATTTGGACGATCGAGGAGTGCATTTGAAACGTTTATTAGACATAACTTCCAAAGAGAACATTGGGTGGTATTTTCATGTCGAATCATGTCGTGTTGTGTGTACCCAAATAGACTAAGTTTCCTAATTTTTAAATCCAACTGTAACCTCATACACTCGCACGCAGAGTTCTGTTAACTAATTAAGAAGTTTTTTGGCAACCTTTGTGCCGAGCTCTGGTAAACTTGGTAGGCCAATAAATACGATAAATTAGTTAAATGGAAATTTAATTTTCATTCTAAACACACAATAATCATAAAATATGATAGGGAAGCAATTAATTGTAAGTTTGATGAGCAAGCAAATAGTGTAAGAACAACAGCGAGAGTTGTATTTAACATACATTTAATAACATAACATGCTCTTAACATGTTAGGTTAACGATAGCGAACATTGGCGTTATGGTATTTAATCATAGAATCGTAACGTAGTTAACGTCGGCGGGACGTAGTTAATTATTGAAAAATTTATCAAATAATTGATTTTCTTGCAGACTGAAGCAATTAAACATGACCTGGAACGGAAGATGTCGCAACATCGATTGGAGGCGCAAATTGAACGAGTGCAATACAATCAGACTGCAGTAATGCTGCTGATAGAGACGTGTAATTTAGTGCGCGAAAATACCTCAAGAGCAGTCACGAGTCTGGACAATATGGTGCTCTATTTTATGAAAACGAAAGGCAGTGAGAACGATGACGATACACTCATGGGCTTATTACAGGTAACGAGTATTTCGAATTTTCCCGGTAAAGGATATGTTGAATTTCACTTTTCCTTTTGCTCATCGCAGATGGGTGAACTTTATGAATCGATACGCTGGCCAGCAACTTTGGGTTTTCTAACGTTGCTGTTATTGTTGTGCACTGTTTTGGTTATAGGTGTCGCACGGCGATCCCGCTGTGCTCTTATATTTTTCAGCGTATCCGGTTTATTTTGTATTATTATGTGCTGGCTGCTGTCGGGCATTTACTTGGCCTCGTCGGTGGCAGCGGGTGATTTTTGTATGCGCCCCCACGAGTATATGTGCCGCCAAGTAGGCATGGTAAGTAGCAGAAGAGATAAATCGAAAACCTACGCGTATAAAACGATGATTTGTACGTCACTGTAATGCTTCCAAACCACTATCCTACCGATGTTGAAATGAGAAACTCACTATCTATTCTCTTCCAACCTTCTCTTTTCGATTGTTAGTTAACCGATCGATGACTAACGATTTCTATTCAATCAATTCAATAAAAAGAAAACTCTCAAACAAACTCCATGCAAAGGGATTTCATTACGAATAAAAAAAATTATTATAATTTAGTGAAAATGATCTGACAAATATATCATAGCGATGGCATTTGATAAATAAGAACTAGAGGATTTTCGGACACATTCGCTATACACTTGATCATTGGGTGCGGGAAGAAAATTATTCCAAGTGATCCAAGTCCATTTAAGATTGTTGTCTCTGCAGCCTCGAAAGCCCAAGAGAGACATAGACGGTCGCACAAACTTACCAACAACGACAAGCAAGAGTGTACTTTTCACGAGTGTGGAAATCACGATCCAATTGGAGGTTCGAACGTTTTCGTAAGTGCTGTCCGTCCGACCACTACAATGAATGGACGCGTTACTCAAAAATATTGTTTCTGCGATTTGAATTTCTGATGGGAACTAAATGTTCCATTGTGTGATAAATTTAAACTGCTTCCTCTTATTGAGAGACGACGAAGCTACCCAAGAAATGTATTATAAAATAGATAAAAGACTTCGTTTGCATAATTTTCTATATTTTCATTCAATTTGATGTGCGTGCAGAGCTTAATAAGAGAAAGAATTATGACGGCAAAAGGGAAAGACGGAGAAGGGGGAGAAATAATTCTCTCGTTTACATCTTAAATTCTCTAAATAAAAAAAAAAATAAAAATAAACAGAATGAATATTTGAGAAGTTTGTTGGATAAGTCTTTTTAACAAACAACAAAAAAAAAAAAACAATTTCCAAATTTACTTAAAAATAAGGGCAAGCTAAAGTAGCCCAAAAGTCGGAACAAACTTTGGCCAAATCTATGAACTGACCATTATTTATTTTACTTACACTGAACTGCGTAAGTAAAAAATTGTTAAAACTTCTTTCGGCAGAAATATTTTTTAAATTTTTCTCCTCCTTTTCTCAACGTCTCACACTTGCACATTGGCCTAAGGCCAAAAAACAACAAACATGCAAGAAATTTTCAAAGCTGTTAAAGCCAGGCATAGTTTATTAAGTGCGAAATTGAATTTTACGAACTTGCTTAACGCAATCCAAAATCCATACGCAACGAATCTTTTGACAAAGTGGCAAAATGCAAAATAAAGCAAAATTATCACACAACGGTAGCATATCATCACAAACATAGCAATTATAATAAATGAGAAAATTATATTTAATTCTTGATCTCGAATCTTTTATATCGATTACCATTATCCTAAAAAACAACAAAATTTTCATAATCTATATTAGTCAGTGGGCGCGGCTGATATTCTCTCATTTTCAAAAGACACCGAAAGCAACGGTGTTCACAATTTTTGCTGCGTAGGCACATGGGCGTTGTAGATGTGCGTTTTGACCGGTTCGAATCATTCACAAATTTCTAGACGATATCTTAATTTTTGCGAACGAGGTAATATTTATCACATATAGTACCCAGGTCGCTAGACGGACAGATGGACAGACATATTTAAGTGCATTCCAAATGTGAAATTGGCTGAGAATTTATATAGAGAACAGTGCTTCTGAATGTTCTGTAAAGGTTTTGGAAAAAAAATGATATTATGACAAACTCTATTATTAAGTAGGTGTGGTCAATTTTTGGCATTTTTGTATAGATACTACAACAACACCTATAGAATACACGTTCAAATTTTTGTACATTTATTTGCTGTAGTTTATGAGTACTGATCAAAAAAACTTTTTTTTTTTTTGCTTCTGAAAAACAGAGATGTCCTCAGTTTAGGCGTTACTGTAGGCGTATCTTTCGATCGATTTGGCCAATTTTTAGTGCTGACCTAAGTGCAAGAAATTCCAATGTTCCTACCAAATTTGAAGACGCTATCTTCATTTTTGCGACCCGAAGAGTGTGTGCCAACTACACACACCACACTGACAGACCGACAACTCAGAATTTTACGCTGATCAAGAACATTTACACTTTATAGGGCCTCTGAAGCTTGCTTTTGGGTGTTACATATATTTTGGAAAAAAAAACAAAATGAGTATATCCCCATTTTACAGTGGCGGGTATAATAAAGAGACGCTACTGTAGCGATTTCTCGACTCACGCTTTTCCGTAATCGATTAGATCTGGCAACATTAATTTATCACCCGTTCAAATGCAAAAACACACAAATAACACGCAAATAAGATCAATTCAAAGAGAAAAATAAAAAAGGAAAGGACAATTGACGAAACACTATGCTAGTTAGAACAAATGGTTGAGACTCATTTCAATATATGAAAATTCCATAAAATTTCAAATTTCTATTACCAATTTTAGAAACGTGCGCGTTCACAATAGGGTACAGAAAGTATCTAAGATTAAACGTTCCTACGTACTGTTGTCGATTAGGTACAAAACATATCGAATTTCGCGAAGAAGGGAAAAATTGTAAATGTATTACGAAGTAAATGTAATTTTTTTTTGAATATAATTTTAATTCACATTTTAATTCTATTCTACAGCGAAGCCCTTATGTATATTTTCTTAATTGTGGCACTTTAAGAAATCGTTTTATTTTACGTTTAAATGAATCTCGTGATTTGGTGGAGCGCGCCAGAGAGTCAGTTTACTTAATTCAAAGGTAAAATTAAAAAATCTCTTCAATCCGCGAGCATTCATATTTAATTTGTATTTAATTGATAGAATGAGTCAAGAAACATATCCACGTATAGATGTGCATAAAACGCTGGAAGCGATGGATAATGATTTGGAAGAAACGAAACGAAATTTAACTGTGTTGTCGGCCACATTGGATCGTCGGGCAATCGATCGTCATTATGCGGACGCTTTACGTGGCCTTTGCGGTGGTGGCCTACTAGGTTTAAGTCTAATGATGGTAGCTGGCTTATTGACCTCATTCCTTTTCACAATTTTGGTTTACGCTGATTCGCATGCTTGGATTTATTTAAACAAACGAAGGTTTAATTTATTTTCCTCAATTAATGATTTATTATTTAAGTATTTACATTTGTGCATATAGACCATCCATGGATATTGATAAATCGGAGACGGTTCCATTATTTCCTTCGAATGCGCCAAGCGCCAATATATCACCCACTGCACCTTTGCATCATACGGGCACTATTAACCGTACTTTATTGCATCATCAGCAATTACATGGTGGCATGACGACAGGCAGCACTGGCACTTTAGGCAGTTCGCGTAGCAATGGCACCGCCAACGGATTAAGAACAGGGTTCGTCGCCACATACAACAATCCCCTTCATCATCAACAACAACATCATCACAAAACTAACACTAGTCTGGGTAGTACTGCGATCAGCAGTAGAACTGGTGGTGCAGGTGTTAGTAGTGCTGTTAACAACAGAAGACTATCACCCTCACCACCGCCCGGTTATGATGTTGTGGTGCATGGCATAAGGCATGGCTTTGTTTTTATTTAATTGATTTCCTTATAATTTTTTTTTTTTTTTTTTTATTTATTCATTTCTTTTTTTTTTTTTCTTCAAATATTTTCTTTTCAAAGTATTTATATAAACACTTGCGTTTGTCTACTAACCAGGAAATAACGGTTAAATTGATCAAAAATTTGCTTACTTATCTTTAAAGAAATTGCGTTAAGAATTGCCCGAATTCACTTAATAAATTAATAAGCAGATAGAATTCATTTAGAAAAAAAAAAAATATTCTAAAATATATGATTTTTCTAAAAAGAAAAATATCATAACGTCTTCAGCAAAAAGCCTGTTCAGTTAATTCTGCCGATAGCAGAGACAAAACCCCCTAAAACCAACAAATCTTCAAAATCTAGTCAATTAGAAAAAGTCTGAGATTCTTCGCTGTCGCACTTAATGATTTTATTTATGCATTATATGCTGGTATTTTTTTTTTTTTTGCTTTATTCGTTTTTGTTTTACTTTACTATCGAGTTGAACAATGCTTCGTTTTTATTGCACCCTAGAAAAGCGACGCTTTTACTTAATAATAAATATTTGAAGAGTAAATAAAAACACATCCATATACATACGTTCATGTATATATGCAAACGCACGCACATACGCTACTCATATGAGCACACACAATTACATTCAAGTATAAACACAAATGAAAGCAATTCTTCTTCTTTATTTTTATTGTCTTCAGTATAATCTATAAATTTTGAAGAGGAATGAAAATATCATCGATAAGAAAGAAACAATAGATTTTTATGTAAATAGTTTCCGTTCTGTTAATCGATGACCACACTACCACAAATAACAACAACATTCTGAGAGGAATATATGTGTACACGAACAACTCATTATTTGCGTATCCTTATCAACGAAAATCGAAAAATAACCTCGAGTCGAACCTCGAATCTATCTATCATTTCAAACCAATACGCAGGAATGTTTAGCTAGTCAATCAGGAGCGTTGTGATGTTCCCGCGTAATATTCGTGTTAATTTCAATTCCAATCTCGCTCAAAGAAACATTTGCGTCCATTTGCAATTATGCACTGGATTTGAAAAAGCGAAGGCGAAAATTCAATTTTTTTAATTAATATGAAATTAAATTCAGTATTGAAAATCAGCTAAGGATGCATCTGCCAAACTGCAGTCTATCGTTTCAATCTTTGCGATTGTAAAACTGAGACGCCAAACGGTTGGATAGACAGACATTTTTATGTCCTTCTGCCTCTGAATGTGACGAACAGAATAGTAAATCTAGTGTATCGCCATCGTTCGGCGGTCGCCGTAAGGGTCAATATTTTATTTCATTTTTCAATTATAACCAGTTTTACAAATCCTTTCCATTTTTCACCTCTTACAACATTAAAGACCATTTTTTTTTTTTTTTTTTTTGTGGCATGAATAACTTATGGCAAAATGTGAACACACACATATTAAAAATGGGCAATCGAAACCTTCACAGTACACAGTAAGCATAAATCATATATGCTTTGCATATATGTGGCTTTGCTTTATCTTTAAACTTTCGGTTAAAAATCGCCACAACTATATAAAAGAGACATAAACGCATTCGCACACTTTTTGAAATTTTTTTTTAAATCATTTACAATCACGCTTAGGCTTCAACTCTCACATAGCAGAACTTTCCTTAGAATTTTTAAATTAATGCGTTCTTTATTTTTACTTTCTGCAGTTCTGGCCATCATACCCTGGGCCGTTTACCATCTCATCAGCAGCAATCCTCATCATATCTAAGCGGTCCTAATAACGGCAAGTACGCCACGCTCAGTAAACAGTGTAAGACCTTGGAATCCAGCGATTTTTACTGAGATTCGCTTGCCTGCAACACGTATGCAGGCAAAAGCTTTACTAATCTTAACAGTAGCATTACCTCGAATGGTATTGGCAGAAATTCTTTAAAGAGCATATTTACTTCAGCCACTCTCCCCCGTTCAGCTGGTTCTTCATTACGTTCAGTACTCTCATCTCAGACCTCTAACACGATGTACAGATCCACAGGCAATGGTTTAGATCGCGACGACGATAAAGATCCGCGTGATGTCACCAATAACAGTTTTAATCGCTTTGACCCGAAATACATCAGTATTGGACCGAAAGCAGTTCGTGGTAATAATAATTTGAATGTAGTAGCTGCGGCTACGGCCAGTAAATGTGCTACCCTACGGCACGTTGGACGTTACGGTGGCTCATTGAAGGGCACAAGTCCATCAGCGAATTTGCGTAACGCCAAAACCCCCTCCATAGCTACGGTTTCGAAAGACTATTGCTCTCAGCCTGACTGCATTACGCAGGCATACCCAAGCAATCCTACAGATGTTATTGTAACCCAGCCAACTACACAACCACCACCACCTCCTTTACCCCCGCCTAAACCAAAGAATACGTTCACTGAAATCCCTGGAACAACCGGGGTGGGCAGCTCATATGCCAAAGAACAATTACAATTACAGTTACAAATACAGCATCAGCAACAGCAAATCCAACAACAACAACACCAATTGCAACAACAACAACACCAGCAGCAGCAACAACAGCAACAACCACAGTATCAATTACAGGAAATACAGCAAGTGGCAGTAACCCCGACATTAGCTAACACTCAACAGCAATCATCCGTGGTGCAACATCATCCACCAACTACTCATATTTTACCTCCGTCAGCTGTATACAGTATTGAAAGCTCCAATTATCAACAACTGCAACAGTCCCAGGCCCAGCAACAGCAAAAGCCACCACCACCTTTAGATCCACCCATTCCACTGCCTCCTAAAACACCTTCAGCAACTCCTCGGCCCCTTCCACCACCTACGCAGATTCAGACGTTGCAATCAGCACCACCCCGTTCGCTAAATCCTAACTCAATAGTTAATCAACCGTTACCGGAAATTCCCAACCCAGCGACGCTGCAACAACAACATCAGCAATCAAAAATTTCACCTCAGCCTTTATGCGCTGCTAATCTAAATCAATATCGCTCGCTACAAAGACCACAAGCACAAAAATTACAATTGTCAGCTGCTAATGCAGCTGTGCACACTGCTACCCAATCAACCAATTTAAACCAACAAACAACTAATCAGTTGCAGCCTCCTACTTTACCGCCCAAAAATCGACATAAAACATCGCCACGGCAACACAATGCTGGCAGTGGTGAGCAACACCAACAAATACCACAAGTCCCGCCACCAAAAGTAAGTAATTTACGCCATCAACAACAATCCTACGAACGGGAACGCGAAAGAGAACGAGACAGGGAAAGAGAAAGGGAGCGTGAACGTGAACGTGATAGACATGAACGTCCTCGCCGTTCGGAAACTTTGGATAATGCGCGTTCGAACTTGGGTTATGGGGAGCAGCAGAGCGCCCACTTAAATATTAGAAAGCAATATTCTTATGATTCGGGGCAGCCAAACTCATACTTTCATCAACGTCATTCATCGTCACAAGCGGCTACTACACCGAATAACAATTACCATCATTCGACAAGCGCGACAGCTAAGCAACATCAACAGCAGCAACAGCAATTGTTAGTCGACGCTCAACAGCAAATGTATTATCGATCTTTAAAACGTGGTGGCTCGCATGGCAACAATGACATGTACTCGGTAACTGAATTGTAGGAATGCGCCTGCTGCGGCGGAGGTGTAGATGTAGTAAGGCGTTCTGCATGCCATACTACATCTGGCACTTCAGCCGTAGCAATGGCCGGCAGCAACCATAGCACAGTTGTGACCTCTACCGCGCCCATCCCTTTACCACCCAAAAAACATCGCTCTTCATCGCGTAGCAGAGACAGTCAGGAAACGTCAATTCCAGCTGTGGTGTGTAATGCGAACACGTGCATTGACCACGAATACGATGAATATTGTCCGGGAGCTTATGAGTCGCAGCAATCCGGTATACAACGTCAATCACATTCTGCAGTAACAGCAACAAAACATCATCAACGTGCTGCCACCTTCGATGTGGCTGACGCGAGGGAATATGAATTACGCAGGTTGGGTAACCGGCGTTCGCAAAGTCAGGTCGCAAATCTGAAATATCGCAATGGTGGCCTTAATGTCATAGATCATCATCGAGGCGAGCGCACACATGATCGCGAACGCAGTCGAAGTGATCATCGCATAGGTTCGTACACGTATGACGATACAATTATAAATGGTGCTATGACACATGCATTCAGTAGCAGTATTACCAATGGTGGCATAAATCATCATCAGACATCACACCACTTAAATCAGTCATCAGATATACCACAGCAACCACCACTGCAGCAACCGCACCAACAACAAAGACAACAACAACGGCGTGAAAAAACATTTAAAGTATGATTTTTAGAGACGTCATAAAAATTTATCCCCACTGCTGAGGGGTCACCGACACCCAAACGGGTGCAAACCATTTATGTGGCAACGTGGTAGAATTAATTAGCCAATTAATAACATTAGCTAACTAAGCCACATGACTGGTCGAGTTACGGTGACTAGAAAATGCTTAACCAAGGTGGTGGTGGGCATTGGGTACGGTCTTCTAATAATAATTTATTATAACAAAAAGTGTGTGGATAGCTCCCAATGTACTTTTGCGTTGCCAATGTATGTTAGCTAGTCTACGTAGTTTAATTGGATGTAATTTTGTATAGATGGCTCTTGTGTTTTTCTTTCTTTTTTTTTATTTTTTCGTTTTTTTTTTATTTTATGTTTTTGAAATTTGTTGCTTTGTTATAGATTATGCTAAAACTATACCAATTGTAGCTGTAGTGGTAAGAGTCGAGTTGTGAAATTGTGACATACACGCTATCTCTACATCTTTCTTCCTCGATCGTCCTTTTAACACACCATTATCAACAAGAACAACAATAACACCACACACATACAAATAATTATCATCAATTAATTTTTTTTTAATATGAAGTATGATGTGTCGGCTATTTGCTGCCTCCCTTTCACATTCAATCATGTCTGGGTTGATGTTAATGATTAAGTTTAGTATTGCGATTTTGCCAAAACCTTCAGGATATTATTTGTTTTTTTTCGTTTGTTTTTTTTTTTTTTTTTTTTAATATCACGGGTTTTCATCCGACCAACGTGTGAAACGTGAAGACTGACTGTTGACATGATATTTGTTATATATAATATTTTTCTTTTAAAAAATTTTATTTACCGATTACAAGTCCACATCGTAAAACAATAACTGAAATGGTTAAATTAGTCGAAGACAAGTTATAAAAAAAAAAATAGAAAATTAAAAAAAAAAAAAAAAAAAAACAAGTAAAAAAACAAGACAAAGAGAAAAAGTACCGTTTCATGTAAAAGAAAATATTATGTAAGAATTCTTGTGACTGATTTAATCACCATTAATAAGCTTGTGTTCTGATCGGCTGGTAGTTGAATCGGAAATCGGTAAAGTTTTCACGGAACATGAGGTTGCAACAAAGACCCAATGTTATATTGTGTAGATATATTATATATGTTATTTATATTAAATTTATTATATACTTTTTTTTTTTTATTATTATATTATGCAGAGAACGTTGTCTTCAAATTATTTATGCAAAAATTAAATTAAAGATTTAAAAAAGAAATTTTAACAGTTTTTGCATTCATTGAGAGTAATTATTATTATGAATACCGGTGCACAAAGTCAAACTACAAAAATTTTTGTGACGTCTACAAACTAAACTTACAATGAAAAAAAACACAACAACAAAAAATCAAAATAAAGCTCAAGTTACACTTACGACAGACAAACAAACGAAACAAAACAAACAAACAAAACAAACAAAACAAACAAACGAAACAAACAAAACAAATAAATCAAACAAAAAAGAAATTCCGATTACAAAAATATAAAGCAAAAATTACATTACACTTATTTAGATATACATACATATATACATATGGTAATAGTTAAATAATATAATAAAAAAATAAAAATAAAAAAAAAAATAAATTTATTAAAACTTATTAGAAAATGCCATTTTGTTTATAATAACACACAAGAAGAAATAAATTTTAAGCAATGTTCAGGTCGGTAATTGCATTTATTTTTCTCGATGTAATATTATTCTCCTCTCTCTCTCTCTCTCTCTCTCTCTCTCTGTACTTATTTGTCGATTTGTAATAACTTTTTTCTCTTTTCACGGACATTTCAAAGTAACGGCATTTATTTTTCCATTTTCTCTATGTTGAATTAACTGTAAATAATTGATTGATTGATATCTCTTTATTTATCAATAGTTAACAGAATTACCACAAATTTTTAATTATATTATTGTATAAGAATTGAAAAAAAAAAAAACAAAAAATACAAAAAAAAAAACAAAACAAAAAAAAAAGAAAAAGATTCTATTTATGTTTCGTTTTACAGAACTTTTACTCTCTACATGTGTCCCCCATAAGCTCTCTTTTGCATATGTGTGTGTTCAAACTCATGAAACAAGAAAATCATCACACTTGCTCCTCTGCCTCTTACTCTCACTCTCTCTCGCTCTCCCTCTTTCATATTTTGTCTTATTGTTATGATTTTTGCAAAGCGAATGAATGGATCGTTTGAGCGTGTTTCCAAGCAATCTTTCTCTCTCTCTCTCTCTCTCTCTCTCTCTCTCTCTCTCTCTCTCTTTCTCACTCTCATTTTCTTATAGTTTCTCCCAATTTACCTTGTTGTTACACGGATTACACGGGCAGAAACCGCTATTGACATACATATGTATATTATACGAACACAGTCACAATTTTATAAAAGTAGCGTATTAGAAATTCGTTTAGTAAAAAATAAATGCTTATATATTTATAAAAAACATTTTTTTAAAACTCAATGTTTAAATAGATTAAAAAAATGAAAATGAAAATGAAAATAAGAAATTAAAACGAAAAGAGTATGAAATTTATAAATAATGTTATATGATGTTGTAATTATGAACATTTCATATTCTTTAAAATCGTCGAGAAGCGAAAGTAATAAATAAATGTTAGAATATAATTTATTTCTGCTGTGCAGATGCAAATAATAATTACTTTAAAACAAAATTGTAGAAGAAACCAACTCTTATAACAATGTAAACACATTTTTTTTTTTTCTTTCTCTCCTTTGAAATGCAAGATTAAATCAAGAAAAAAACAAAAGCAAAAAAAAAAATAGAAAATTAAAGCGAAAAAGCAACGAATATTATGTAAAATAGTTATTAAAAAATATTGATGATTAAATTAAAAAACATTCCAATCCATTTAAGAGGAGACTTTCTTCGCTAATACTGATACTTTTTTCGGTTTTGGAATTTATTAAAACGCACAAGAACAACTTTTCTCTTTCAACTCTGGAAAAATGTGAAATTCTCTTCTTTTTTTTTTGTTTTCTCTCTCTCTCTCTCTCTCTCTCTCTCTCTCTCGGACGGCAACAAAGAAAACGAAATGATTTATGCAATCCGAATGCTAAAGGTTTACAATAGACAGACATGTTAGCCTTAAATCGAATTTAAGTGTAGCATATTTAAAAACATACTCTCCTCAGAAGTGAAGAAATTAATAATAATAATAATAATAATAATGATAATGATAAAGAGAAGAAGACAAGTTAATTCCAAAAGTATATGAGAAAACCAATATTAAACAATTTCCACATAAACAAAAGTATATAAAAAAAAAAGAAAAAATAATAAAAAAAAAAACATTAGACAAAAATGAAGAAAAGCAAAAAAATCAATCTTAACATAAATATGATTAACATTTTAGATCAAAATACATTTAAAAAAAAAAAAAAAAACACACACAAACAAACAAACAAACAAAACAAATCGAAATTAAGTAGTCGTTTTTAAAACGAGAAAAAACAATTTTAATAAAAAACAAAATAATGAAATGAAAATTATTGCAAAAATCCTCTCAATGAATCA
Organism: Glossina morsitans morsitans; assembly: GCA_001077435.1. Classification (NCBI taxonomy): domain Eukaryota; kingdom Metazoa; phylum Arthropoda; class Insecta; order Diptera; family Glossinidae; genus Glossina; species Glossina morsitans. The sequence goes on along the minus strand of CCAG010017454.1, from coordinate 121,226 downwards.
ATCATTCTTATTTATTTACCTTTACTTAAACGTAAAAAAAAAAAGGAAAAAGCAAAAAAAAATACTTAAAAACAAATCTTTGCAATTCTTTTTTAAATTCGCACAGTTTTGCTCTCTATCCGTATCGCGTAATAAATTTCTTGAAAATTTATAAACGAAACGAACCCGCTATAAGTTTGTAACATTAATTATAAATAAGACTTTAAGAAATGAATTACAAATTAAACCAAATTCTAACCTAACGTCTATACATTTGTTAACATAATTCTACTTCTAACGCTAACTACTCCCACACTCTCACATACGTTGTACTTCTGAATATTTCAAAAACAAAAAAAAAAAAAAAAAAAAGAACTTACGCATAAAAAATGAAGACTTCTTTTTAGATATGAAAGAAATTGAAAAGTTTATTAAGTAATAATAATAGCGGCAATTAAATAATAATAATAATAATAATAATAATAATAATAATAATACTAATAATAGTAATAATAATAGTAATAATAATAATAATGCACGACTTATCCTCGATAAAAATCTATAAAACGAGTAACGAAAATATTATACATATAGTTATAAAAAAAAATATTTAAATTGCATTTTTTGAAAGCGCCACGATGAAGAAGAATGAGAAGAAGAAAAAGACGAAGAAGAAGAATAAGAAGAACAAGGAAAATTATATAGTTTATAAGTTCTACGATCGCATATAACAAAACCAGTTACACAAGCAGGCAAATACACTTTCACTTAGTTATACATACATAACAACAACTATAACAAACTTTTTGAAATGTTCAATTCAAAATATTGTCGTAAAATTCGAAAGATATTTAAATATACATATATATTATACATATTTATGTAGTATTTAATATTATGATTATTAAATAATAAAAGGAAGAAAGCAAAATAAAAAGAAAAAAAAGAAAAAGAAAAAAAACAGAAATAAAATTCTTTGGAAGACATGACAAAGAAAATGAATTTTCCAATAAAAGTGAAAAATATATATATACGATAGAATATTATTAAAATGCGTTTTATTAAAGCAAGAAAAAACCATTTTTTTTTTTTCTTTTTCATTTCGATTCGAAGTCGCGCATATTGTCTTTTTGCCATCAGAGCAATACTTGGTGCAATTTTCCAAATTTCTGTGTGACAAAGTAGCCGTACATCTTCATTTCAAATTGATGTGAAAACTTTGGACCGGTTGGGGCAATTTTTTGGGCTCTCTCTCTCATGGAATCGCTTCCGCGGAAACTAAAGCTTTATCTCGTCAAAGAGTCAAATTTCCAATATTTCATGGTGAAAATTGGCTCATAATAGTAAATTAGTACAGAAACTTACTTTACCGAATTTGGACCACGCATATAAGGATTCTCTTGAAGCGTGAACAATTACCGAATTTGGACCAAGCATATAAGGATTTTCATGAAAGGTGAGCCATTACCGAATTTGGGCCAAGCATATAAGGATTCTCATGAAAGGTGAACCATTACCGAATTCGGGCCAAGCATATAAGGATTCTCATGAAAGGTGAACCCGTATATGGCAAAAAAAGCTAATTGTTAATTTTTTTGTCATCAAAATTTTGCTCACGATAGTAATTAAATAGAAAAATTACATGGATCTAATTTGAACCACAAGGGTCTGTTTCTCCTCTCACTCCGTATAAGATATCTCCAGATATCTTAATAATTCATAGGAGCGTTCGGCAAAGAAAATTAATGGTAGGAAATTTGGATCACATAGGGCTATATTTGTTTGTGGAACTTCAGCGCCATAGGCGCTATCATGAAAGACAAACTCTTAAATAGGGAGAAAATATATAACCTTCGAATATGCGAGCCTTCATGAAAATAATGTGTACTTTTTGGTATATTATTACCAAAATGAGCGAATAACTATACTAGACTATGTGATGTAGGGTATGTAATGATCGGCGTCGCCCGACTACAATGCTCTTACTTGTTTTGTTATATCGAATTGTAGCGAAAGCTATTAATTTTAGTGTCACATTGCGTGTCACTTTACGCTTTACTTTGGAAAGAATTATCGGCCTACCGTAGACATAATAATGAGGTAAATAAATAAAAGTTTTTGGTTAATATAATAAATACTTTTTGTAAAATTTTATTAAACCAAAACACACACACGAAAGCACAATTAAAGAGAGCAATAGTAATTTTATTAATTAACCGAGTTTGGGGAGTTTCCATGGAAGTGATGATGCACAGTGGAATTGATCTGCAAATAAATAATGCTTCTCCCTCTCTCTCTCTTTCTCTTTCTCTCTCATTAAGCGAGCTGACAATAAACAAATACAAAAAGTAAGTATCGTTAAGTAAAAATGTCCATTTTCGAACATTTCAGCGGCGCGGTATGTAGCCCTTTTTGTTGTTTTTTATGGGCTTTAAGATATATTTTTTGCTAAATAACTTTACCTTAAGACAAAAAAATACAGTCTTGATTTGTTATCTAATATAAGTTCTTGTCTCTTATCTTTACTTGTTGATTCTTAATCCATAAATATACTTTTTAGTAAGAGAAACCTCAATTTTCGATACTCTATGTAAACTTTATTGGACTGCTGTGAGTTGCATGACCTTCAAGATGACAAAACTCATATTCTTCAATATGCTGATGATTTTTTAATACTGTCCGCTCACTCCTCCTTTTCAGTGGCTGTGAATATTCTCTCGATCTAAGCTAACCGAGGAGCAGACCTAGGAGAGCAAAATTAAGCTCTTCATCAAGGGAACTAAAAATAATTAGGTGAAATCTCTTCGATTTCTTGGTAGAAATTGTAAATGAGAGCCTTCAAAGATTGGATCATCAAACTCATGACTAACAATCGGTCAAGTTTGCCTCCTAAGAGAGTTCTGACAATGTGCAAAACATCGAATTTCCACATACATCTTGCAATCTTTCAAAATATATTGAGAAACCTATGCAAACATTCGAAAATAGAAATATTGAAGAAAAGAAGAAAAATAAAAACGTTATATCAAACTGACATCCTCAACTCCTCTTTTCGATACTGATAGGCAATTGAATGGAATGAATCTTTCCTCCTTCCAGAAAGTTAGGTCTTTCGGCGAGGGCATGTTATCTCACGTAACAACACATTTTGTTATCGAAAACTCGATCACATTTTTTTAGATAAGATAAATGGAATCCCTCTTTGGGATTTCATTGACAATAAATGTGAAGTCGTCATGAACATGTTACTGAGTACCGTTACCTATGACAAAGCGAAAAGTCAATCTTTCCTATGTAAGGATTTGATGTCAAGAAAAACTAGTTCTGTTCTACAGTTCCTTACGCTTATCATATAATGCTATTGACGGTTCGGCCAGACATTTTGTGCCCAGCTACTCGATAATGAGGCATCCATCTGAAATATTACATAAAGTCAGGGTTATGGAGGAACACTGCTCTACTTTGATTGAATTGCTCGCCACCAGACATACAGATAGCAAGTCAGCTCTGCTGTCAATAAATACAACAGATGTACACAATCAATATTTGTGAACATCTAGTCACATCACTTTCATACAAAAATGGCTCAATTTTGTTCATCAAAGATTCTCCTAATGTAGCAACAACGATAATTCTTAAACATATCTTTCTACAACCAAACGACGAATTTAAAGAAATTGCTCGTGCGAAAATTAATCGCTTTTTCTATAAAGTAAATCCCAGAGACGAACTTTAATTCCCAGGAAATAAAAATACTTTGCAGACTCACGATGGCTCCACTTATGAGACACTATATTTAAAAATGATCCGTGCTATAGCTAATGATATTTGCGAAGCTTACAACGCTAGTGAATCCGCTGAACATCTCATCTTCAGATGTCGCAGGTTCGATGAAGTATTAGAAGTGCTTTTAGCATTTTAAATTTATATAACGGCCTTTTCGATCTCTTTAAAGGGGAACTAATTTACTTTATTAGACAAGCGGGATTTGTCTCTTTAACTTACGGTAATTCCTTACCATTCTTTATATTTATGTTTAATTAATATCTTCTCGAAAACATTGTTTGTTTCTTCAGCCAAAGTTTAAATCTACTCTTAAACTTAATATATTGGTTTAAACATATAGTGACCGGTTTTTTGTGTTTTTGTTATCTTAAAAATATACATATATATCCTCTGCAAACACTCATCACATTCACTCATGTCATCTAGACATATAAGTCACATGTGTCACATAATGTTGATGATTGCCTGCAGCAAGCATCCTCCTTTTCGCTCGCTGGCAAGTTTCAACACGTACATTCAAATGGATAAAATTTGTAAATACTAAAAACATCCCATAGCTTCGTTTTATTGACGATCATTCCTTTACTTTATTATTATTATAATTTTTGTATATTCCCTTCATTTTGAAACATAAATAATTAAATCTCATGTTGTCTTGAAAATTGAACCAAAAAAAAAAAGACAAGTTTCAGAGGTTTATGATACGAAGAAATTTGAAAATATGTGTGCGTGAAATTGATTTCACGATACTATACTTTGCGAATTGGTCAGGAAAATGAGTAAGTAACAATAACATACTATGTACGGGAATACGGAATTAAGAGAAAAAGGGAAATAACCAAGAGCGTAAATCTTCTTTATTAATCTCTCCAAGATTCTAGATCTTTGGAACTATTTGCGGCATTCTCTTTAGCGCCTGGAGCTGCGTCCAAATATTTGCGCTGTATATCTTCATATGTCTTAAAAAAGAAATGATCTACAGATTGTGATACCTTTCCAAGCCATTCGAACCATATTTCTTCGGTTAGGTCCGTAGGCCCAACGTACATTTGATTACGAGGTGTTGAAAAGACTAAACTACGCAATTGTTCCACAATAGTTGAAAGTGATTCATGATAGCACGTAGCCTCCTCAGATTTAATTTCAGGAAATAGAAAAACATTGACCGCCCTTTCAATATCCGATGATCGTGCTTTTCTTTGTTTCGATATTAAAGTCCGTCCATCTTGCTGTATATAATCCATGCTTTGTCCTCGATAGATGCGCAATTGTGAATCTCTGAACAGAGACTTAAGAATGTTCTCAAGAATTGTTATATTAGCTTGAGCAAAATCCAAGCGTTTCGCATGGTTCTTTACAAACAACACATTGGGAAAGTAGTTGTGTAAGAATGGTTTAACATCCTGAGAAGGTTTCATTAATTCCGCGAAACGTAATAAATTTAAAAAATTTAAATTAAAATAATCATCCATTACAACGATAAGGAGATGACAAGCTGATAACAAAGTGATGATATTAGTTAAATCATCCAATTCATTGTTGGTCATGTCTTTTTTGTAAGCATTAGATAGGACCGGAGGAGTATCTAACAATATCAAACGGTCTGGTGTAATAAACATATGTGTTGACTCAGTACGCGAGCGAGCCGAACATTTATTCAGCTTTAATTTGGTGGGAAAGACGCTATCTTCCTCCACAAATACTTTACGATAATAATCGAAATCGGGCTGCTCATTGGCCAATAAATTGAGGATAGTAGATTTCCCCACACCTTGGGTGCCTATGACACCCACTACCATAAAATCGCTATTATTTTTCATTAATAATTTTTTAGCCGAATCTATAATCAAACCAATGGAGGAGATGACTGTAGCAGGGCGAGTCATTTGCGGTACTGGCTCAACAACTTGGGCTTGTTGAGAGGCATCATTATTACTGTTATTTGCTTGTTCTCGGATTGTATTCGGACTCATGGCCGGACTTTGTGAATTTTTTGTAAAAATTATGGTTTTCTGTGGCACTTGTACAGTAACGGGATTCGTCAGCTCGGCATTGACACTTGATCCAGGAGAATCATTTTCTGTTTTAAGTTCATTTTTAGTTTTCAACAAAATTTTTGGTTGTATATTTAATTCTTTAAATGTTGCTGCCAATGCTGCAGAACGTTTCTCTTCCTGAAATTCAAAATCAATGAAAGAGGAATGCTCTTAAATTATTAATATTATGCACCTTTGATTTCCTATAACGTCTTCTCTTTTCAGACATTGCAATTTATGTATGCCTATTTAAAATATAATTTGTAGCAAAATTTTTTATATTCAGATTTTTAAATGAAGTGCTATTCGTGCTATCCAACAAAAACAAAAATTTATTTTTCCAATCGATTTGTGGCCGTCTTCTTGCATTAATTTACTCAAATTTTGATTGCTTTCTTCTTAATATGAAACGATAAGTTAAAACAGCTGCTTATTCTCTTCTTCTTCTTTTCACACTTATTCCCTTTAATTTTTAACGATTAATTTAAGACGCTTTCAAACAATACAAACAAATCATAAAGTAAATAAATAATACTAATTATATACTAAAACTAATCCTAACTTAATTAAGGCTCAAACAAAGAACTTTGTGTTCACATTGACCCTTTTTTACACATCACAGCGTATTTTCAGCCGTTGATTTTCTGAAAAGAAGAAGACGAGGAGTGAAGTTTGTATTAGAATTTACTTCAATCACTTTTTGATTTGTGTGATTTCACATATTTTGTAAAAGTTGAAATTTACTCTTTAAGTTCGTTTGGTGAGAGATGCCTTTAATAATAATGTGTGGTTTGCCGGCAAGTGGCAAAACTAGACGCTCCCGAGAATTACAAGATTATTTTGAGTCGAGGGGAAAACTTGTCCACGTTCTTAGTGAAAACAGAGCCGTACCAAAAGCGGGTTTTCACAAAAATGACCACTTTCTCGATTCACAAAAGGAGAAATTAATACGTAGCGACTTGAAATCTGAAGTGCTGCGATTGCTAGATAAAACATCTGTAATAATATTAGATGCAGGCAATTACATTAAAGGTAAGGAACAGCTTAAGTTCTTGAAAAGATTTTTAATTCATCTATTTTGCGAATAGGTTACCGCTATGAATTATTTTGCGCGACGAAAGCTGCCCGTAGCACACAGTGTTGCGTGTTTTGTGGCATACAGAAGGAACAAGCCTGGGGATTTAATTTACAAAGAAATGGCGAAGAAACGGCAGAAAGTGAAGGGATGGAAAATGCTTCGATACAAGATAATTCTAATATACCTTATATTAAGGACACCTTTGAAGGATTGTGTATGCGTTTTGAAGAACCTCATAGCAACTGCCGCTGGGATAATCCTTTGTTTGTAAGTTTTCCCGAAGACAAACTAGACTTCGATAACATTTTTGCAGCTTTATTTGAATCCAAACCTTTACCACCCAACCAATCAACACAAAATGTAATGCATACTTAAGAATATATATAAAATCTTTATTACAACGATATTTTTTTTGTACTCAGCCACCTTTAAGCTCCACGAATTATTTATTCGAACTGGATCGTCTGACGCAAGAAATAGTTAGAGACATTTTGTCAGCTCGAAAGGTGGGTATCTTGGGTCCAATCACAGTGAACCAAAGTCAAACGCTTGTCGATATACCAACAAATGTTAACGCTATACAACTTAATCGGCTAAGAAGGCAATTCCTCAACTACACCAAGCTGCATCAGACTACCACAGGCTCTTTAGAGAAAGCGCCACAAGTTTTTGTACAGTTCCTTAACGCTAACTGTTAAGATTAAAACATTTTTTTTTTTTTTGTAAATTTTCTTCATGTACTTTTATCTTAAACAAAATTATAAAATAAAAGGAATCCAATCCAAAATTGTTTATCTTCATCGTCTATTTACGCATGAAATTAGTTAATATTATATGAAAACGTTTGTGTACATTTTATTTGTTGCTATCGTATTTATCTTCACTATTACTTTTGGCTTTAGCATTCATTATAGCCATTTATATCACAACGTTCATCCCTGCTTTCAGCGGAAGACTGCATTCCGTCAACCGTTGCTTCAATAGTATCAGTCAACGGTTTCCGACAAATCCAAAATAAACTTTCATATTCACTTTTTAACATTGATTGGGGATTTTGCGCGTATTTGGTGCGTATACCAGTTTTTGACGTTAGGACTTCAAACCCAATGCAGTTAATTATGTGTATAATGTCTTCATAGGAGGGCTCAATACTCTGTTCATTTGGTACGTCACTGAAATGATAAAGCAGAGGTCCCAAATTCACCCATATACCCCCCGGCATCAAAATGTTGTATATAGTCTCGATGAAATCTACGACATTGTTAGCACAGTCTATGAAAAAACATGTAGCAACGCAATGGAAACAATTGGGAGTCTTGTACACCTAAAATACAGATAATGAAACGAAGGTATCAATTGGAAAGTAAATTTTGACAAACCTCAAGAAAATCGCCAGCTACAATTGAAAGAAGGCCTGTGGGCTTGTTCTTATCAGGACACACGTCAGGAAAACGTACAGCTGCCACTTGATCGGCTCTATGCAGGTTGTTAACATTCTGATGCACCCAAGGAAATAAGGTATGCATGTTCTCTTCCTTGCAGCAATTAAGAACAAAATTTGAAGCAAGTAACATGAAATAAGAAAACTCATTTCCCTCGCACTCGTATCCGCGACATGCCAACTCATAAGTTAAACGTCCCAAACCAGAACCCGGAACTAAAATCTTGATCTCGTTAATTTTTCTGAAATTTTTGAAAATTCTGTAAAATTTTAACAAAGCTATCCGCACTACAATTCTCACTTACAAGTCCTTGGGATTGTAATAATGCTCAATAGCATCTATGATTGGCTTATACGATTGTTCGCGTTCTTCGGCTCCTTCGATACTCCAATCTCGAGCAATGGCTTTCAATGTCGATTGGGCCTTTAAAATTTGAAAAGGTTCAACATGCTCATCAGACTGATTTTGATTGTTTGTTGTTTAGTATTGATTTGTTTTGGTGAGAATTAACAGAACCATTACAAGAGGAAACAAATTGGCCGGTTTCCCATTATACAACAGAAAAGTAGGAGTATCGTTAAACACAGAACATCAGCTACCAGTACAACTTTAAAAACTAATATTGAAAAGTGAAGTGTTTAACAAAATACTTACGTGCTCCATGTCCTGATGTCTAATTTTAGTTGCATGACCGTCCAAATCCTTTTGGATAATTTCAGGGCCAACATTAGCACCACCCAACAATGAATTATCTCTCAACATTTTTTTGATAACCATTTGATTTTTGTCAATGCAATCACGAACCGCATTTAGATGATTACGATATTTAACCAGCATGTCTTGATGGCGTTTAGGCAAACTATTCAAATAATTGGTGGTCTTATTGACACGATTTAACAAGTGCGTTCTAGAGAAAATAACAAAATTTTTTAATTTATCGAACGTAGCTCTTCTCAATTTACCGATAATATCTTAAAGCAGCTATAATTTTTTGCATATTCTGCCTTTCTTCTTCTGCTACTTCAGGATTTAACATCGCACAGTCCGATGTCATTCCATGAAGTTCATTCAAAGATGTGTTAGGCATATCACACATCTTCCTAAAGCAATTGGTTAAATGAGCACGTTTTTCTTGCTATCTCCTCTTCTTTTATTGTGATAACAAAATAAAGCGAGAGCTTTTTCGTGGTTGTTTTTGTCCTCGAAATGATAAATCAAACTCCTTAATCAAATAGTTTTATATTTTAACCCGATTTACGAATAATCGAAAAAAAACACTATATGATTTCGCTATAGTTAAATACTGTTTTCGTTTAATACATAAATACAAATTAGAATTAATTTTTGATAAACAAAATTTGAGGAAAAGAAAAACGAAAGCGTTAAATGATAAAATGTGATAAAACAACAACCAAACTTCAAAAAGTCTGCTTTCTTTCACTACTGCTCAAAGTAAAATTTGTGAAAGTCAAAAAAACTTATAAGTGCCAAAAAAACAACCCTGGTAGTCTGAGAAAAGAGAATATTTCATTTATAAAATATAAAACAAATTTTTGCAACAAAACATTTAAATAAACAGCAAAAATATATGATTGAAAACCCAATGTTAGTTTTTGCAGCATATCCACATTAGAACTATTAGCACTATTTTTTTTTTAGTTCATGAGTGAACTATGAAGAATGAGCAACAGCTTCATCCATAAAAATAGTAGCAGCAATGTTGAGTAGCACACAATACTTGCGTTATGCGTTGTGCGTGGTTCGCGGACTGCCAATATAAACTTGATAGTAAGTATTCATATTTAGATGAACATAGGAGGCGACACAATGTTGCGGACGTTACTCCTTTTTCAACTTTCCCAACTTTTTACAAATATTTGTGGGAATTGACAAAAATCATCAAAGATTCATCAAATTATTTTGTTAGGTAGTGATAAATGATAGTTTCCGAATTATGGATTAATTAATACACAAAAATAGCAATCTTCTCTATTACTAATCAATAAACAAGCCTGTCTACTTTTATACTCACTTTTTAATTTTGTATACATTTTTGTATATATTTGTTATTTACTTTGATTTCTATACTGCTGGTTCTAAATACATATGTTTTTGTTTACATTTGCTTATAAAGCAATATGGTAATGTGGGTGCCTATTGTGTTTCACTTGGGAGTTTTTAACACCAAAATGAAAATAACGCCTTATTGTGTTCCGCGATATACTTTGCGTTGCGCTATGCGTGTACGTAGATTTTTAGAAAACTTTTAATTTCTACACTTCATGTTGTAACTGCAATATAAATTTATGGTTATCAATTTCAAAGCAACATTCGCGAATATTCTATTTCAAACTAGGCATTTTTTCATCAGCCAATTTATGCATTAGGTTGAAACGGAATAAAGTTTAGCTTAAATTCCCACTTATTGAACTTTCATTTACTTGACATAATAAAAACTGACTTTGCCTGCCTTACCATCTTATTTTATACGTAAAAGTAAGCAACAATTAAAGAGTTGGCAACGCTATATCTTAGTAGACACTTTTGTTGCTGTGGCTGGTTAATTTTCTCACCATTTAAAATTACTTATGTAAGGAAATTGGTCTATTGCGGTTTTTGGTAAGATTTTTGCTCACTGGGTTTTGATTGCTTTGCGTATGGTTCGCCTAAGTATGTAGGAACGCATGTCAATTATAAGTATATATCTTGCACTGAAAAGAGTTTATAAGTGTGGACTGTGAGCATCTTGTCTGATGTGTGTTTATTATGCGTTCTCTGCACTGTTCCTCTGCAGGGATCTTAGATGGTGATATGCCAAAAGTTGAAGAGCTTGGTTCGGTGTCCTTGTCGTATGTGTACAACACATTTCATCTGGTGGTCTGCTTCGGAACATCTATCTTGGATACTAAATTTTAAGAAATGTGTTCTAAACTTGTTGATCGTAACTTGTGTACCGTACCCTATTAAGCGGTGTGTTATCAAAGAGTTAAAGATGGAGATAGTCGACCGCGGTAATTCGATTAAAAATGTTTAATCGAACACTACTCCTAAAACAACACTATTGGATACCGAAAATAACGATTTGCATAGAAAACTTAACCGTAATGATGTGGCTAGCGTCCTGCCTGTTTGTTTTCAAAATATTTCAGATAACGTGATTAATTTAGAATTTTTCTATGGAATTCCAGTGGTTATGTAGAATATAAATCTGACAGTATTTGTCAAGTTTAACGTGGTGGCTCTGAGAAATAAAGTTATAAGTGGGTATTTTACGAGGCTTAAAGCTCAATTACTTAGGGTCGCTGACCTCGTGATCGATCCGAGAGTCTTAAAACATCTCGAATCAGTAGGTGATTTTTAACAAGCATCGTTCACCGACGCCAGATACGCTGATTGCGATGTGTCTTAATCTGTGCCGAAGTGGACTGATACTTAAATACAAGATAAAAATGGATAATATTGAAGCCCACTGCGATGCGAACGTTCATAGATATGGCGACTTCTGAACGGGATCTGCAAGCTCAAGAAGTCGTTTTTCCAGCTACGCTGTCTAATGTCCGGATATGGCTTGTATTTACAAGAAAGTTGTTCTTAGCTTGCGTGTGTGTATTATCGGACATGCTTTTTGTTTTACAATTGTTTTGCTTTGCAGCCTATGAATAAGATATATCCAAGCAATACTGTCGCCTCAGCCAACCGATGTAATAAGTTTAAATGATCTCAATTGTTATGGATTGCTTGTTATACGCCTATCGTGTTGCGTACACATTACGTGTCTTGGCTCCCCGTCGTAACGTTCTTTAATATCTTTATATCGATGCTTGCACATATTTACGTACATTATTTTGCATAGATTCTCGATACAATTTTCGATCACAGTAGACGAAGTTTTAAAGTAACAACGCCAGCAATGGTTATCAAAGAAATCCTTTCAGAAATAAACAAAACTTTACAATAACAATGCCGGCAATGCTTGCACCTTCCTCAGTTTGGTTTTGATTACTATATGACTACTACTTGTCGATATATCGCAAGGCTAACAAAAGATTATATTATAAGAGCATCTTGTAACGGATAGCATGCACATTGCTTTTTCTTGCCAACCTGAAAGAAATGCATCTTTGCGAGCTCTTCTAACTGTTACCATGCCGTTTCCTTCTGCACTCTACATATCATGTTCAGCATCTAATTAACGAATTATTTGCTTAATAAAGGAAATAGTTAACAATTTCATTCACACCAATGCGGAAGCATTAACCCGCCTGCGTAATCCGTAGAAATTGTTTTCAATATTATGGAGTTAATGTATTGTAAGTATTTATAGACATTATCATATACATTTAAATTTGCATTCAAGTGTTTATTTTTAATAATTATAGTTTATAACAATAAATGAAAATTTCTTAAAGGAAATATATAAAGAAGGCGGACAGCTGTACTTGTAAACTTCAATAAAATGCCTTTCACTTCAAGGTAGAAATCGATCATACTTAAATGAAGAAATTTTCCATACTCATGAAGGCTAGTCCCTAGCTTGTAGTGAGTTGCGAATTTGTTGCCCCAACTATAGTATTCTTCAGATGAAACGCCCAGCGACTATTGTCTGTTTGCCAATCTCAAACGGACGCGTCACGGAAAGAGCTTTAGATCAAACAAAGTCATTTTCTTTATTTACAATTCAAGAATTCATAACACAAGCCCTTCAATGACCAATTTAGGTGTATCGAAGCAAGTTTAGGACCATATAGTATCCAGTAAATTTCAAGATTTCAAGATTATTCCCAAAAAAATATAAGTGATTATAAAAAAATTCAAAATTCCATACGGAATGGTATAGTAGATGCAGAAGTCAGTCCTGGATACCTAATTTCCTATTTGCACTTTACAAATTACAATTCGACTCCCCCAGCCATAAACTAAGAAATTCATTATGTAAGAACAGTCATACTATAGACCGCGCCCCAACATGGTACGTACCACGTAGCCACTCCAAAACTTGCACAAAACGCAATCGAATAGGCAAACTTTAATAAGCTCAATGGGATGTCAAGCCACGCTTACAGCTCAACGTATAAGTGAATATCCTATTCAACGGTGGAAAAACCTCGCAGAAGCTTAAATCAAAAAGCATTATTCGAGTGAGAAAATATACGTATGTTACGTGACAGGCAATTGCAGCAACAGGCGCAAGAAGGCACATTTCAAACCAACTGCATTTAATTAAAGCGAACACAACGGGTAGCCGCGCTAGCATATTGTTTTACAGGAAAACCATACGCTTTTAGAAAGAAGAAGAAATAGAGTAGTAGCATTAAGAAATCAATGTATCTGTGCAACAACGAATATCAAAAAATATATGAAGCATACACTTTGTAGTTTTCTCATATACGTTATAAACTGATCTTGTTCGTACTTATTGATCTGACTCGCATAAAAAGCAGTGCATTCATTTACCTTTTTTTTAATAAATATTTTTGTTGTATATTTTAAATTACAAAAAGCAAAATTTTTTTTCTTCAATAATTTTGCAGAATTTTTTTGAGTACACATATAAACAATTGTTATTGGTTTAGTCCAATTGATCTCATTGACGTTTGAAATGAAAGGGGTATTCGCGCTATTAAATGAAAAAAAAAAATTAAAAGCTACTATAGCAATAGAACGAATTGGATTGCGCAAAATTTGCTTTTGATTTAGATAAGAACAACAAGATATGAACACTTGGCGGCAATCTGCCGTCGCACTTATTATTCGGTCAAATAGTTGCCAGATTTCAAAGAAATAAAGCGAATAAATGATGGTGGCAATTACGTGCGATTCAACAACAAAATTTGTTACTTTTTGCAAAGGATCAAGCAACGCTTGCATGTCGAAGGCGTCATTTTGAAAATCAGAAAATATTCAATTAACGAAATTTTTTGTTAAAAATCGCAATATGACTACGAATGGGTCTATAGTGATAACTAGTGATGGAAATATAACTCGAACAAGTAAACGCAAACGACAATTCGAAAAGCTTCAGCAAAAGGAATCAGCTCAGGATGAAAGTAAAAAAAGCGAAGAGAAAGAAATAGCAGCCGCTAACAACTCCTGCTTTACGAATGCAGCTTTCAGCTCAACACCTAAGAAAAATTTGACGAAGAGACGAATAAATTTACACGGAAACAAGGGTAGTGCGGATGTACAATGTGGTAAGGAGAAAATTCAGCAAAATATAAATACTGAAGATATATCCAACGACAATCCTTACGAGGTTGTGAGGAGACCGCCTAAGAAGAAAAAACGTAAAACGGAAGAAGAAGTATGTTTTGCAAATCCAGCTTTAAATTTGGAACTACCAGAAAAACAATTTAATCCTTATGAGGTAATTGCGCTTTAAAATATAAATTAAAAGCTTTGTTTCGTAATAATTTTTTCTTTGAAGGTGGTACGTATTAAAAAACCCAACGAAAATGTGAAAAATTGTTTTATAAATAATGCCTTGAATTTGAAAGTGCAAGATAACTCAGTCTTAATTAATCCTTTCGAAATACAAAGAGTAAAGAGAGAAGAAGAACACCAAGGACTTAAAATTGAGTCGTATAATTTAAAAATTGGTTTACCATTTAAGCCTAACATGGGTTGTCGTATTGATTTCAAGGATTTATCTTTGTCTCAATTAACACCTAGCAAATTACTGGCAGAGAAGCTAGTCTTCTCGCCCGTTGCAACAAATAACAGATCTCTGACCGTCATTAATGAAGAATCTCCTACAGATATAAGTAACGAATTGGACTGTTATCAGTTGGTATTGGAAAATAGTATAAATGAGGCTAAACTGCGTAAGAACGGTGTACCTCAAAATTCAGAAAGGAAGGTATTACAAGAATTAAATGAAGTTATAGAAGTCAATCAAAATACAATTAAAACCGCAATAGGAGAGACATCAGCTAATTTAGCGTCTAAAGCCAATACAAATCCTTTTCTCAACGAAGAAGAAAAATTGGAAAATTTCCAGTCGTGTCTAACTGCTGAGGATTTAGATGAATTGTATGGTGCAATAGACAGTGATAAAGAGGAAAGTTTTGATTTGAATCCACAGGCAGGTTTTGTGCGTAACTATCGATCAAATGATGAAAATAAATTAACAAACTGCAAGGAATGCTTAGAAAAAAAGGAAGACAATGAAGGCTGTCCGAAACAGTCATTGAAAACTATACTACGTTCATCGATACGGAAGCTTGTGCACCATTCAACGACAGCCGCCAAGGAAAACCAAAAGCCTACTCAAGGCTTAATTACTAGTATCAGATGCAGCTTGAGACGCAAGAAAACACCAAACGATTCTAATATTAAAATGGTGCCTATGAAGGTAACAGAAACTTCAATTATTGACACCAGCGAGCGCGTAATGAAACTGAAAACAACTCTGCCTGGGACAGAGTATATGAAAATTGAGGACTTAACCAATGAACGTAAGCACGGTTTTCGTCACAGCATTCGAAATTCTGGATATGGCGGAATGAAGCAACAATTAATGAGCCGAGTGTTTAATAAAAAGCAAGCGGAATGCAAGTTTATGAAATGAAAATCAAGTAATTAGTACTATTAGCACGCCCGGATTTGCTAATCGTCCCTCAACTACTTTGTTCGGATTCTTATTTTAATATAAAAGTACAGTAAATTTTAATCCATCACTATAGAATGGTGGTATACCAGATTTGTCCTTCCGTTTGTAGGTACTTAATCTGGTGCCGGTTTATCGTTCCCGATATCGAGTAAAGTCGACAGCTATCGGTTATGGACTGACTGTAACAAATTTAGAAAGAATTTAGAAATGTCGGTAAAATGTACATTTTTCTTACTATCGAATGAAAAATGTTCCGACAGCCCTCTCAAAAAGGATCCAAACTCACAAACTTTCCGACAATAGGTCTGCATATCTAACCCAAATAACGATTTAAAATTTAAAACCAATGCTGGCTAGTGAGCGTGAAATTATTTGCAAGTAACTAATATAATCGGACAGACTGTTTACACATGTAAATGTAGATTTCCCGATAGTTTTTGAATAATTATCCAAACACGAAGGTTTCGATAACTTCACTTTGGTTGTATTGTTGACCTATGTCAATTCCTAATCGAACTCTTCCATATTATGTATGATGCAGCCTTGTAATGAAATTCTCGAGTGAAGCATGTCAGATTTATTTTGCAAATTGTTACTTGAATTCAATCGATTAAGAATCGATGATGATCTTAATGATACGGATGGTAATGGATGATTTGTACTTTCGAGGAAGACACAATTGTAATGAATAATTGCACTGGAACTATCGAATTTTTGTACCAAACAAAGAATCTTCAGACCTTGGGGTCGTCATTCGGACTATTTAAGACGATAGAGAAGAAGGTAGCATTATTTCTCAATATGAATTCTTACAAATTTTCTTAATTTAAATTGCAAATATTTAGCATAGCCATTTAAAAATGAGCGCTCCGGTCTGGTCCGTCCGCTAAATTGAAATTCTATATGTTAATCAGAGATGGTGGACAGTACGGATTCGTCGCTAGGCGAATAAAAGGTTTCTTATTTGTTTTTAATATAAATTTAAAATGTTTATTATTAATGCACAGTTCTTCTATGTTAACCTAAAAAAAAGCACATAATAAATTTGAAAGGAATTTCACAATTCAGCCTCTTTCTTTTTTTTTTTAAGATCTATTTATATACACTATGAAGTAGAGGCCTTCTTCGATGTTCTAGAGGTTTATACGCATGTTGATAGACGCTGGCTAAACGCCAATGTTCGGGGTAGCCTACCTCTTTGGCACCGCCACCAAAAGTTTTAAACGGCGGCACCAATGTACCTATGTTATAATTCCTTTTTGCGTAGGGCTCTCGAGGACGGGGGATCACCAAAACTTTTTGCGAATGGTGACTGCCCGAACTGCAACCACTATCACTACTAAGGATATCCCCGGCGGCATTGTAATGTGGTATACCAGCACGAAAAGCTGCCTTGCAAGGAATTCGTCGCATAGGGGGCTCACAGTGTTGACTACAACACGCCGGTGTTGGTCCAACTTTATGACAAAATCTAGAACGTGCTTTCGTTAAAAAATTGTTACGTTTACACGAGGACTCTTTAGGTGCCTGGAGTATGTCACACTCGTCTCCCAAATATTTTTCACGCAACGCTTTATATTCCGGATCATTTAATATGTTTGGAGTAGATTGATATTGTTTGTTATAACTATTCAAAGGCGTGCCGTGGCGACGCGTGCAGACTGGATCGTCACGGGAAACGCCCTGATAACGAGATATGGGACGGCATAGAGTTAACTGCGAGTCCTCGTTCGCAGAGGGATCTGGACGACGTCCCGAAAAGTCTAGCTTTCGTCTTAATAGATCTTTCTCGAAAAATCCCACCTCTCCCAGCGTGTTACTAAAGACTCCTGCCGAGCGACCAGTATTTTGCGGAGAACCGTCAGAAGGTGTCTTTACGCAAGTGAATACGGCCGGGCCAGCTGATTCGTTGGTGCCATCTATATGACGTGCAGGTAGGGGTTCTTGAGTTGGTTTGTAATCCCAACAAATGGCCAAATCCATAGCACCTATTTTCTTCTTCTCACCTCCTGTTGCCGAATATGACCTCAAATTATCGTCCGCATTGTAAGTTCGACTTTTCGGGCCGCTGGTTTTTGGGCGATATATTTTCATTTTTGTGCAATGCGTAGGACCGGCCTTGTAGGTTTTGACACCCACTCCCGTTGCTATAGGCGGCAAATCCAAATCGAGATTTGAACCATCTAACTGTAACTTACGAAAAGCGGCGTCTGTTACACAATCTGGCAATGGTTGATGATCCAAGTTATCCTGATGCATACGTTTGGCCAATTCGAAATTGGCATATGCTGGTACTACGGGGGACGGGCAACGTTCATTAGGCTTTTCAGTTATCGAACGTGCCGGCAGCATTTTTTGTTTACTTTCTTTATCCAAGAGGTCGTGGAAGTCGTCGTTACAAATCGCTAAATCTTGTGAATTTATTCGCGGTGATAATGAAGAGTTTATAAAACCCTTTGACTGAGGTAAAGGCGACGATAATTTTACATCAGATATATTAAATGTTTCTGGTTTCGGTTCGGCTAAATATAATTTATTTAGTGTTAGCTCAGGTTCTAATCCATGATCGCGACGATATTTATTATCTAATAGGTGTTGACGTGACGGATGTTGTTGAGTGTAGGGTGTAAAATCACCCGGTGTATATTCCAAATCAAGAGGCTAGAATAAGTGATTTAAAAGTTTATAAAAGTGTGACAACAATTTATTTCATTTATATATATTGGCAGCAAGGTTTACAAGTGCAAATCCGAACGCAAGGCTGAGGTTTCTTGTGAATTTGATACAATTGGAAAAAGAAAAAAAATTGAACATGTTAGCTTTCAATAAATAAATAAATGCATACATAAATATATAATATATATATATATGTATATATATGTGTGTCCATAAGTTCCCTGTGGTGAAATTGATTGCCCGGAGAATGCTATTGCTTCTAGTTAACATCTACCTGTGTAAGATATACTGGTGGGCGACCTGATCGATCTGAGTGACAGCTTCTGCTGTACAACTGAAACTTTTATTGTGCTGCACCAGCATTGGAAAAATGCATAGGGAAAAATGAACGCGTGAAGAGTATGTAACATAAAGCAATCAATCTCAACAAAGGCAACTTAATTATTACGTGTGCGAGTGATTACAAATGGTCGTCGCAAGATTACACATATCTGGTTTTGGAGTTTAAAATTCCAAACTGTCCTCGAATTGCTAGCAATTCGGAGAAGTGAAAGTTTCGATAACAATCATCTCGAGCGACTAGCGGTAATATTTTATAATTTGCAGTTTTTCGAAATTGAATCGTGAACGTATACATACATACATATATATATATCCGCCACGTTCTATTTCAATTTTTGCAAATTTGTCAAAGCCTGGGATATAGTGCCGAACGATTTTGCTAGCTCGATGCTAGCTAGGTCGATGATGATTGGTTATCATGTCATCCGTGTAAGTCACGGATAAAGTAATCGTTTTTGAACTCCACCCTTGAGACTCATTCATAATCACTTGCAGATATGAAAGAACATGTAAATGCGTCGCCTGCCCCATTCATAAATAGGTTCACATATATATTGAAATTTGAATTATGAATAAGGTTGGTTGTCTTCTTCGATCAGAAGATCGAAGTAGAAGTTGTTCAAGAACTCTGCTATACTTCTGGTTTCTTTTCGCATGGATGCAGCACGGCCTTGTCAGGACTTAGTAACGGTTTTATGGTTTCGCATTTTGTGGGGCATTTTGGTTTTTTGTAAAGCTCGTCTAGGTTTGGCGAGGGCGTTCTGCCTTCGTGACAGACAACAGTCTTCCGGGGGAAGCTGCGCCATTTATACCGTGCAAGCATACATTCGTGATACTTTTCGGCAAACTCTCTCGTCAATTTATCGGGCAACTCATATGTACTTCGGAAATAACCCCATGGATTTTGTTTAACACTAAATATGGGCAAGAAATCAAATCAATTATAAAATGATTGTGAAAAGCTTTCTATTCATTATGGCTGCAGTACATTTTGGCGCAATCAAGCAAATGGCCGCGATCGTTTGCGACAAATTTTGTAGCACCACGATTGGCTCTGGGTCGCGGAGGATACCATTTCGGCAATTCCCAATTTCCTAAACGGTTGGCGGTGTAAGCTTTTTCGAACTAATTGTGAAAAATGAAAAGAAAATCGGAAATTAAATATAATTTTTGCAAATTTTTTTTTCTTTTTTTTTTTTTGCTCAAATGCAGGGCAGGAAAGATTGCGATTAATAAAGGATTTAGTATCATTTCGTCTGACAGGCATAACCACCTGTTTTATTTGCTTTAATACGATAATTTATAACATTTTAATCCTCGTTGGGCAAACAAATTGTAAAAAAAAAAAACAAAGAAAAAAACACAAACACAAATTCTCTAAATCTCAATGCAAACATACTCTACGCCCCTTACACCAACCCCCGGCGGTGACGTACTTCTTACCTTAAAGTAACATGTCAAAGTAAGTATAAAAAATTCGAAGCAGAGACGTCCTAATCTGAGCAGCGGGCAAATGAAATAAAATTGGATCTGATTGGATGCTTGCTAGCTATATATATATATATATATTTATATATAGAACATTTTCCAGAAACCTTGAAAATATTAAGGTTATCGACTCTAATGCATTATAATAAATGCATTTTATCGTTTCGTTCGAGTCACCAAAACGGGATGTATATATATATATATATACATACATAAAAATACATACAATCTATATATATATATATATATATATCTCATCACATCTCATATACCGCATTTTTCCCCGACTATAACATCGCACCTTTTTACATAGAAAAATGGACTCAAATTTTGGGTGGGGTCCTAAGGTCCGAAGATAATATTTAAGATATTCGTCCTATAAATCGCTTCTAAGTTTGAGTTCTGAAGGCGAGTGACAACAATAGTTCATTAAGGCGAAAGAAATGCGAATGATGACATTAACGAGACGAGTTCTAGTACCGAGAGTGAAGATGACGTGAATATTACTAGTACGAGTTATGTTAATAATAAATCAAAATTTTGATTCGAAATAATATTTTCCTAAAAATCGTCTTCTAAATATGAACTGCGTCTCATAGTCCGCCGAAAAACACGGTACATATATATATATATATATATATATATATATATAGTAGATTTGTGTAGCATTTTCGAAGATTTTCGAGGCAAATTAAATGAAAACAAATGGAAAACTTTCAATGGGTGCCAGTTATTTGCCAACACGATTAAAAGAATTTTACACCCTTCAGATGCGTGCAAGAAAAAAATAAAAGAGACACCAATTATATGATGTTCGCTTCTTTTTTTTTTTTTTTTTTTTTTGTAGATATGCAGAGCTTGACATGTGTAAAAAACAATTCGAATGTGATACCAAGTGTATAACTGCATTTCAATGGAAGCGAGACAAGCGACTGACTATACATGGATTATGTAAAAGTCATTTATCTTTCGAGTTTAGCGCAAAAGGAAAAATAAATTAATAATAAAAAAAAAAAAAAAAACAAACAACGCCTTGTTATCGTTCGCGATACGTAAAACGATAATTATTCATTTTTTCGGTTTGTTTACCTTTTTCCATAGTTTGCTTGTTTTTTTATTTTATTTAATTATTGTATATGCAAATGCTACAAGAAATTTGATACACAACGGCATCCATTCCTTAAGACGAATAATCGCATTTAACCACAAAATCTAATAATTTCGCGTTCAATTTAAGCGAGCAAAGTTGATGACAAGCGAATGATATAAGAGACGAGCACGGCACGCGTCTATTTGGAATTCCGCCCACTTAACAAACTACTGGTCTCATCTCCCCTCTACTCCGTCAAGCCCTCACCCCCCTGACCACTTTTCTCATTGCCGCCGTGCGTCATACAAATCTTCACACGTTCAAATTTACACTTTACTTCATCATCATCATCATCATCATCATCATTATCATCGTCACGACGGCCTATCAAAGTTTTATTGTATGTAAATAATTAAATTTTTACGGTAATTACTGCGGCGAACACTTGAAACGGATAGAAAAGTTGCTTCACACTTGTCATTGTTGCCGGAATTGATTGAATTGAGAATTTTCTTCCTTTTTTTTTTCATTTTTTTGCGGGTTGACGACGATGATAATCCACGTAAACTAGATTTAGTTGTGCTAGTCCGTTGCGGTGGCGATCAAGCCATCGCTTTTCGTTTATATGGAAAATTGATTTTAAACTCAATTAGCAGAACAGTCTGTCTTGCATCGGTCTTTAGCTCTTCTCATCAACATCTAAACCAGCCTGGTGCTGGTGCTGCTGCTGCTGCTGCTGCTGTTGCTACTGCTGCTATGATATTAATGGCAGCCAGCATATGATGAGCCTTTGATAGCTAGGAAATCTCTTGGGTAACATTTATCACATTGTCTGCGTTTTGAGGATTATAAAGGCCAGTCAAAAAGCTACATGGTTGTTGTGTTTGTTGGTTAAAATTTCTAAACTGAAATTGTAAGCGTTTTCAACCCCATTTCATAGTAGCTATATACGCGCCGCCATACGCGCCATACGCGCCATACGCGCCATGCTCGCCCTGCACTATTTGCTAAGGTACTTATAACACGTGTTCTTTCTTGTTTATTAAGCTGAAATCTTTCATTCTTACACTTGTTATTTTTTTATTGTAATCTTCACAGCATACTTACATAAATATATATGTAGGTAACCTCAGCGTGTGATAAACTCCCAAAAAAAAAAAAAAAAAAAAAAAAAATAGTTAGTTACTGAGCACACCGACCGACCACCTTCCTTCTCAACTCTCCTCTTATCTATTTAAAGCAATTTAACGCTTCTCTAATTCCATTTGTGCATCCAACATGTCTGTACTGAACGTAAAAGGCGACGGCAATGACGATATAAAAGCAGATGTCCTCCTTAGTCATTTTCTATTTCAATTAAATTAACTTAATACCATTGATGCTTAAGTTTAATCGATGCCTGTTCGACGGGGAACAACTTTTAATTGTTCAACTACTTTTCACTACAAAACGCTTTCACTTCATTTTCAATACAAAATTCCTTTAAATTAAATACATGGATATGTGTACATGTACTGGTTAGTGTCTGTCCTGTTAGTTGAAGCAAAAATTAACTTAATAAATAACTTAAATAACTTAAGATGTGCATACTTATGCACCATATATTTGGGGCACGTTGCCATGCAACTTACTCAATAGTTTGTTTATTATATCGAACATGTTCAACATTGAAATATGAAAATAATATCATTTTCATTTCCGTCTGTCGTTCCAGCAATCTGATACTAAAGCTACTACCACCACCACTACCACCTATGCAAGTTTAACTTGTCTTATTCACTTCTCCACTAACTGGCCACTTCCAAACAAACAAAAAATTGCTGATTTAGTCCATATTCGGGATTTAATTAGGAAAAGATCAGAAGAGAAATCGATATATCAATTTACATTCAGTTGGGATACAACCAACTCTTCTAGAAGCTGATATATTGGGATGGGGAGGGGTAACACGCATCAATCTAGATGTGACCCGGATAATTGAACCTAAGTTATTACACTTTTAAGTCTCTTGTCAAGTAACCAAAAAGAAAAAAAGGGGATAAATATTAAATTTTTCAACTTTTCGTGAATCGCGATATCTTGGAATCCTTGTAAACATCCTCCAGATGTGACCCGGATAATTAAACTTAAGTGATTACACTTTTAAGTCTCTTCTCAAGTAACCAAACAGAAAAAAAAAAAGAAGGGGATTAATATTAAATTTTTCAACTTTTCGTGAATCACGATATCTTGGAATTCTTATAAACATCCTCCAGATGTGACCCGGATAATTAAACTTAAGTGATTACACTTTTAAGTCTCTTCTCAAGTAACCAAAAAGAAAAAAAAAAAGAGGATAAATATTAAATTTTTCAACTTTTCGCGAATCGCGAATCGCGAAATCTTGGAATCCTTTGAAGACTTATATATTAACTATATGAGGAGTTCTTGGTAAAACGAAAAAGTTCTTTGCATTTAGAATACCGAATTCCGAATCCTTATGCTACTCTCCGTAAGACATTCGCAAAATTTTATTATCTGGATTTAAAGAATCGCCCAAAATAAAAAATTGACGAAAATTTACCCAACATGTAGAACGTAACAACTTAACCGCGCTTTAAATGCCTTATGCCCTACATATATATATATATGTAACTGACTTCACAAGAAGGACCTTTAAATGTGCACTTTACATGTATATGATCCGTGAGAAAGGAAATATAATGCATTTAGAGACAATTATGATCTGACCTTGTGAGGTTAGGAAACATACCTGATTCGCACTGAAATTCAATGACATGATTTGATTGCAGTTAGGAAAAAAAAAAAAAAAAAAATTAAATGGATTTTATTTTTATATATTAAAAATGTATGAATAATTGTTTCGAATTTTTTTTTTATTGTTAATTTCTTTCCTTAAGACATTGAAACTTTGCCCGATTCGATTATAAAATAGAAACAAATGCTCGATGAAAAAATTATTTCGGTATAACAATTAAAAAAAAAAAAAAAAAAACTTTTCTCCAAACGAAAGGTGGAAATGTCTACTTAGTACTAATAGTACTGGTATTTATTTAAAGGTTACCATCGCAAACTGCTTTTACGGAATACCGACGCAGCGACGAAAAATAAATAAACATTCATTGCCTTAGTTATAGGGAAATTAAAAAAAAAAATAGAAAAAAAAATGGAAAAAAATAAAAAATACAAAGCGAATGTTTTCTCGCCTATAAGCAGCGTTTTGTTATATAATTTTTATAAATTATTATTATTATTATTATTATTATTATTATTTTTTAATGCAAATACGAGGGGCGTGTCAGTGTCAGTGAAAATGAAAGCAATTCGTAGAGACGCTGTATTTAGATGCTGGGGCGTGTCTATCAATCGTTTAGCTATGGAGTGAAAATATTGCGCATGCTTTGCAATAAGCAGCATCTCCCTCCTGTCCCCTCATTCCCCCACACATTGCATGTATATATGATAATAAAATAATACTTTAAAGTGATGGGCACATCTGCTCTTGTCGCTGTAACAACAACATTGTCATGGATGCTTTTATTAAACACAAATGGTGCTCTTCGTGGTCACGTTGCACAATCTCAAGTTCCGCATTCCCCACCAAAAATAACGCCTTCATCTTATTGCTTAGTATCGTTTGTCATACATCTACGATTGTAACTCCTCGACCCTTCTCCGCGCCTAATAATCGTGAATACCAAACTAACTCCTTTAGAATTGTTATTGTTATTGTTGTTGCTGTTGTTTTTATTCAAATAATTCTTATACAAACACACACATGCATACACACACACACACACACACACACACACACACACACGTACATACAAAATTGTGCTCTTAAAATTAAACAAAAAAATTATTAAAGTCCAAGACAATATAACATCGATTGCTCGTTAGATGGACAGAAAGGTTTCTATAATAATGTCTTCATAGTTTCTTCTTCTCTTCTTCTTCTTCTTCTTCTTCTTATTTATGGCGTCTCCAATATATGATTTAAGTAGGCTATATAGCAAATAGCCAATTTAAGAATTTCGATTTTCGATAGTTTTTTGTCGGGCGGTAAAGTCGGTAACAATTTGCGTAACTCGGCGAATGAAACATTGAAGGCTTCGACACGTATACGTTCTCGGGTAGCGTGAGCGGTACGATATTTCAAGGTGGCACGCCGGCGTCGACGTCTCTCTTCGCGCGACAGGCCAACCAATTCAGCCGGATCTAAATGCGTTATTGGCGTGGTGCGTCGACGTGGCGCCGGTGTTGGTGGCGGCAGTGGTCTTATCTGCTGTGGTGGTGTCTCACATGCCATACGAGCCTGATACCGTTTATCGACATCGAACGCTGCATAGTCTTGATTCTCTACATTGTTAAGATCTTGTAAATAATAACGACCCACAGCTATATTCTGGGAGGGTGGCATCATCTGATTCATATCATAGACCATTGTCTTTAGGTGCAGTGACAATTTTAAAACTATAATTATAAAAAAAAACAGTGAAAAAATTAAATAAAATATTTTTTAATTTTAAATTCAATTCATTTATAATTCAATTCGTTTTCGGCTGTATACTCGCCGTTCGATAGCACACTTGTGGGCGGCGGCGGCGGTAAGCTTTCTTTTTCTTTTTATTTTTTTTTATTTTTCTTTTTATTTTTCTAAGCTACTATTTTCCTAACATATGCCTATGCAGTCTTTAATTGTATTATTTATGATATTTATTGTATTTACGCTCTTAAGGGGTTAACTATTTGTATAACGATGGGAATAATTGTGTGCGTACTATTGAAGACACCCTTTCCCATTATTTGTTCTTTTCATTATTATTTTTATAAATATTGATTTGTATATATTTTCACACCTGCATTTATTTTGTTCTGCCATCAGAGCGATATCACGTTTTCCAATAAACCATAAAAATTTAATATTCATTAGACTAACGAGTAACGAAGATTCGGAAATCGCAGCAAATATTCAAAAAGTTCAATATCATTAAATATCATTAGCTAATAAAGTAAGCAAGTGGGCGGGGCCCCACCTCTCTAAAGACATTACCATTTCTATAGATACATCTTCTAAATAGAGTTTAGTTGAGTCATTCTCTTACATATATACATATATATATATATATATATATATATATGTGTATATATATGTAAAATACCGTTAAATACTTTTAAAAAAGAATTTCAACAAAATTTGAACGATTTATAAAACTTGCCCGCAGGCGTTCAGAGCATGTCTCCTACATGTGCGGGCACGGTGGTGACTAGAAAGGATTATAACAAGAAAGGGATGAAGAGAGAGGCGGTGGGGTTTATGAACGCTCGCTCGTCCTGAAAGTGAAGACATCGGTTACGATGGGAAAGATCAATGTTGGTCGGTCGCCTCAAAAGCGGGCACTATGCTTAAAGAACGACGAGTTGTAGTAGTATGTTGTACGGTGTGTCTTGAAGGACTTGATTGGTGGGCAAATTCCTTTTATCTCTGTAGAAGACTTGCCCTGGATGTGTCTGTACATAAGCGCAATATAGCCAACATTATACCGATGCCCAAGGGTGTCGAGAGACGCATTTGGACACACTTTCGTCGCCCATAAACCTTTCGCTGCATGCAGTTGAAGGGTCTCTTACGCCCACTGGATGTAAATGACGCAAATTGTACGGATATCGACTGCACCGCTTCAAAAAACTTAAACCCTTGTCCCTTGGTATTTCGACACTTTGAACTCGTGCTCTATTCAATGGGCATCGTTTTGTATTCGCATACCCATAAAGTCCTGGGTTCCCGATTTCATCTACATTGCCATTACCAGAGGAGATGGGTTGTTTATTACTGTTCCTGTGCGTGAGGAAACCTCTTTGCGTTTTGACGACATTGATGGTTACCCCATCATCCTGACCTCATCTCGTTCGTGTATGATCTCTTACGAGTGGCACAAGGTACTGCCGTTTGCAGTACGCGTAAACAGCGTTTTCTCAACACGAGGAAGAGACAAACGAAGAAGGAAGAGAAATTGTAAATTATTTACATCTTATACTGGAAATATTCTCCAGGAATATTAGGCGATGCCGTTTGCTATCATGCTTATCAACATTGCCAACAATTGCCTGCAATGCCTTGAGAATGAATTACGACAATCGAAATTTGGTTTAAAACGTCCACATAGGCTTTGCTGGGCTCTAAATGAAATGATGTTAAACATCTTGTTACCTCTCAGGCACTTAAGTGAATTTTTAATTTTAAAAATTTAGAGAGCCTTAGAGAAACCATGGAAGAAGAGGACATGCAAGTATTGTCCCGGATAAGGGTCAAAATAAATTTTGAATTTTATTTAAACCATTACCACTATCCCGCTAAAATCATCCACGAGGCCAGCACATTAGATCCGTATATAGCCAATCTAGCAGATGGTTCCTTCAAAAAAGTGTAAATGGAACAAATCTCTATACCATTCAACCCAGTCCATCGCAAACGGTCTCGAGGCCATAAGAACCTTGTTACTCTTCAATAACAATGAAAAACATCTTTCGAGAAATCATCCATATCACGATCACTTACACAACATCGGACCATCTACATATATATCATCTAAACGAAACATTTTCTTCTATTCCCATAGATCAACGCCTCTCAAGAGACGCACAAATAGGTCACATTTCCCAAAACAAAATATTTATTTAATGTGGCCTTATGGGATACGCATACCGTTTCGAAGTGTATTCCAGACAAGAAGACAAAACAAATGGACTAGCAGATGGGCCAATGTCGTCTCACGATTAGCCAGAGTGATATTAAGAACGACGAATCATATAGCGTTTTTCGATCATTTTTACACATCATTGGCCCTGGCATACTATTTAGCGAAACAAGGGATCCATTGTGTCGGAACTCTACAGCAGAATAGATTGCGTAATTGTAGGCTCGCGGACAAGGAGCATCTTAAGAAGACGACGATTCCTAGCGGAACTTAAGGAAGAAAGAAATTTCTCATCATGACAGTTTCGTCCTGGCAGCATGGTTGTTACTATGTTGTCTGTTCAGGTTCGCTTGCAACCCGTAGACAACATCAATCAGTTCACATGACAAGCTATTAAAACAGAAGATCACTATCTCTGCTTCAAAAATAATGCAAAAGTATAATAAGCATAAGGGAGGACTGGACGAGATGGATAGCTGCAAAGGCCGCAAATGGTACCTCCGCCTATTCTCTCATCTCTTGGAGTTTGCCGTAATAAATTCATGGGTACTTATGAAAAAAAAAAAAAAAACTCCATTGCCGAGGTTATCCCAACCAAACAACTACTAAATCTTGCAGTCTAGTTACGCAATGATTTGGCTCATGTTCTTTCCATGGTGGAATCGCATATAAACGGGGTCGGTCTGTACTAATACTAACTACAACATTAGAGCAAAGTTCACAGGCGCAAAAAAGGGCCTACAAAGGCATCGCACCCTTTGCCGCATATGGACGTACGAAAACAAAATGGACCTTCGTCATTGGCCAATATTTGTAAGGATACCACACAGTGGTCACGTAGCAAATGCAATAATTAAAGGCAAAAAAATACTTATATCATGAATTTTCATCTTTGTAATATAACGAAACATTCTTATGTGATCTTTTTTATATCCATCACCGAAGGATAGGGGATATAGTCATTTTGCTTTTTTGCCATAATGTATGTAAGACCCAAAAGGTAGCTTCAAAGGCCCTGTAAAAATCCTTGACCAGAGTGAAGCTCTGAGCTAATTTCGCAATGTCTGTCCGTCTGTGCATCTGTATGATGTGCCTTGTTGGCACTCTCCTGGTCACAAAAATCAAGTTATCGACTTCAAATTTGGTACAAACATTGAAAGCTTCTGCACTCTACTCTTCACGCCCAAAAATGGAAAAAATCGGCCATGCCCACACAAAGTTACAGGTAATTACATTTTCTATTTTCTTCAATTTTTTGACGTTTTATGCTCACTTATCGGAACGCAAGACCGAATGTTTAAAACTACTTTGTACACTCGGTCAATGGAGATATATTATCTGTCTAAAAATGGGTTAATGTTAAAATGAATATTGTGGACAATTGTTTCTTAATACTACCAGCGATATGGGTATCAAATAAAAGAACTTGGAGAGTAGAATGCGAAAAGCACAGTGGTGGGTATGCTGGACTTGGTCCCCGCCGAATATAACTTTCTTACTTGTGGTTTTTTTTTTGTTTTTTTATTTTTCCCCTCAACTACACCCATGTTCCAGTTGATTTTAATTTTTTTTCTTCTTCTTCTTTTCTTTTTTTTTAAATAAAAATTCATGCATAAGGGTTAAATGATTTTTTTACACACAAAATAACTTCAGAAAAAGAAGAATTGTTTTATTGTTAAAGCTCCTCCTTAGCAGCATTCGTCGAGATTGTAATCTTTAATCGAAAACAATAAAAAGATAAAAAACAAATATTTTTTCCGAAAAAATCGCCAAAGTCAATCAATTGAAGAAGTCCTAGCCACCACACTTGATAATGCTACTAAGAAAATGCACTTGGAATTTAACATATGTATATGTATCTTTATATAATTGCTGGGGGATATGAAAGCGTTAGAAAAACGACCAATTTGGAAAATATTGCGCTTCGAGAGGAACGTCATTAAAATCTTACATTGTAAGGTCGCTTGAAAAATTCATTTGTTTTAGTCACATAAAGATTTCCCGTGCACATGAAACATTTCAAATATCATTCTTGAGTAGTCAAGGGATATTTAAAGCAACAAAGGAAAAGATATTAGCAACATTTTATAAGATAGAATTACGCCTTAAGAGAATGTTGCAAGTCCTTTTCGCGAGCAAAAATTCTGGGAACATTGTTTTTGAGTTTTCTTTCCAGTTATTCGTTACACTCTCGTGTTTTGCTTTGGATGAGAATTCAAGGGAGCATCGTTCCCCATCCACGAGCACGGTTAGGATCAGGTTAACCTCAATGCCATCGAAGTTCTTATCTCCCAGTTTTATCCCATTGACATGAGATGATCCCACAAAGAGAAATTTTTGGAATTTCTATGCGAATCAGCTTCACTTGTCTTCACAGTAAATATAGCGGTCAGGATTATTATTATTATTATTATTATTATTATTATGACTGGAATGGTTCTTATTGGCAGTAAAGTTATTGATTTTTTAACATTAATTTTTTCACTTTTATGGCTCAACTATTTCAAGTGGAGTAAATTTTGCATTAGCAAAGTATGCCGAGGTTTTATTTAGGTTTAACAACTAAAAACATTATAGTGGGCGATGGCCTATCATTGAATATGCTACGGCAGTTCACTTAATACAATTACACATTGTGACTCGTCAAAATAAGGCGTTATATGGGAAGCGATCATGAAAGTGGCCCGATCTAAAGCAGTTTTAGCAGCGCTATACCAAATTTCATCAAAATTTGTGAAAAAATTGCTTCCTATAGGTCGAACACAAGAATACAAGACGAATAGGCGATCGGACGGACAAACGGACAGCATAATACAAAATGGGTCTAACTCATGTCCTTTTGCGTATTATACATCCACCCGGACGAACTTAATATTATATATCCTTGTAAAACAAAAGGTGTAGGGTATCAAAAAAAATGTATATAAAAAAGTTTCTTAAAATAAGCTTTTATCCAAACGAAGTGAAACGAAGTGGTATGCAAAATTTCGCCCCTGTCGCTTAGGCGGCTTCGGTCACTTCAGATTTTATGTGCCCTAAGAAGTAAGTCGATTTTTTTCTAAGCGTCTGACAATCTTATATACTACATATTTTAGTCATTGTGCATAGAGAGGGATTGTATTGTCATCACAACTGAAGGTGACCGCAAGATTTCAGCAAGGTCAGACGTAAGGATGTGCTCGACACCTAGGTAGGGAGTCTCCATGCGAAACACGAAAGCAAACTAAATAAAGAAATGACAAATTTACATGAATATGTAGATATGTAAGTATATATACGATCTATGAGTTATTGAACATATAATATATCAATGCAGGCATAGTTGTAACGAATATTTTCCAGCCATGTTCAATATCCGTTATGACGGATGAAATGTTATTTTTGCTTTGTAAATGAAAATTTTATAAAATTAATTTCGTTGCTGCTCACGTGCACTCAGATCTACATATTAGCTGAGTTTATTGCCACCATTTTCTGTTCTCTTGCTATTAATACGTTGCGAGTTGTAAGTCCTTGCAATAGGTAAGAGAAAAACTTGATGTCAATTTTAAGTAATATGATGATGCGTTTGAAAAATTTATTATCCATAAATAATTAAAATGAAAGCCGTGCAATGCCGCCATCTGCCACTTCTATCTAATACAAGTCCACATTTATTTTCGTTATGGAATATCAAAAAGTGCCCCTTTTTTTCCAAGTGGTAGTCGCCATACGGCAGAGAGTCTAAAACGT
Organism: Glossina morsitans morsitans; assembly: GCA_001077435.1. Lineage (NCBI taxonomy): Eukaryota > Metazoa > Arthropoda > Insecta > Diptera > Glossinidae > Glossina > Glossina morsitans. Next base: position 89,270 of record CCAG010017454.1, on the reverse strand, counting down.
GAAGTGATGGGACGTGAATTTACTTTATTGCCATGCAAAGGCTTGATTTTTAATGGGCGCTCTTATACGGTATGGATTCTATGGATCAATTTTCATCATAATATAGTAGAAAATGGTACCTTTCGTCATATAAAGGGTTACTTTTTCTGTGGAGTCCTTATACGCGATGCACGGACATGGATTGACAAACAGATGTCCATGATTAGAATTGGTTACATTTGATGTTTATGTCAAACTATTACCCTCACCATGAAATAATACGAATAAGACGGTTTTCTTATATAAAGTCCAATTAGTTTTGCGCACGAACGCTTATATACGACAGAGTTTTAAACATCAGACCATCCGATATAAATTCTTCACATCATTCAGCGTTTTTTGACGACGAACATATGCCTCTCTTGACCTGTCCTGACCCGCACCAAGTTAATATGCCCGATACCGCAAGTAGTATATGTATTACTTCGGCTTCCCTTATGACAATGCATTTTTGATGAGAATTTGGGAAATTATGACCCACCCACCACTGTATAACCTGGAAATCTGTCCGTCCTGCTATCAATTGCTTCGCTCTTTCCACAACTACCTGACTGATGGGAACCTGACTTGAAAAGAGGCGGATAAAAATCAATCGGTTTTGGTTTTTCTAGAGGAATATCCCAGCGTGATGGCATAATTGATATATGTAATCGAAAACTGACAAAATGGCACACAAACCATTAAATAAATTTCAGCATCAATGCTTTCCTTCTCCAATAGCTGACCAAACATTTAAAAAGCCGGACAATTTTCGGACTGAATTATAATGTAATAGGTTTAAAGTTCAAGTTTAATATTGACTGTGCGTGTGTAATTAATTTTTGTGTCATTTCTTCGTAGTATAGAATTGAAATCCAACAGACGTGAAGAAGAGAAATCATTAAAATGTGCGTATGTACATGTAATGGTTAATAAAATTCTTGATACTATCAAGTCGAGCGTTTATTACGATGGATACGATCTTCAGTTCTCTTTGATCCTACAATAAATTGACTATTACTTGTTTTCATTGTTTTGAGGACATGTAGGATAAGAATTTGGTAAAAAATAAAATATATATACGTGACACAACACATATTCAGCAATTATTATTAGTTGCAAAAGCAACTAGTAGTAGTAACATCATACCAAAGAAATAGTCAGCGTTTTCCAACAAAACAAACTTATATGGATAACGCGAAAGCTATAAATTTATTGGTAACATTTGTTACATTGGATAGTTATGTAGATCGCGATCGCGCGCTAGTAGAAGCAATACAATCTTCTTTAAAGAATTATTCCAGACGCAATTGATATAAAACGCATACAAGTCGCTTTGTTTCACGTGATTGGCGTAAAAAAGGATAGTGTTAAGGTAAAAATTAGAAAAAGTCGTTTAGTCAAAATTTATCAAAACTTTTTATTAATCTTAGTTGATTCTGCGTAGTTTTTTTTTTTTTTTTGCCATAATTTGATCAAAAAATTTTGCAGTTAAGTTAGGCGAAAAAACGTATAATTATAGTATGATTTTTATGTGGATATCTTTGCATGATTATTTTTGCGAGCAATTTTTGCAATTATTGCAAAAAATATCTATAAAAGTATTTTAAAATGAATTATTTTGATTATCTTAAAATGTTTTTTTTGTTTATTTTTTGTTTTCTATTAAATTTCACTTAAGATTTAGTTAAATTTTGAAGCAAAACGTTTTTAAGCTTATGCTATCTATGTAGATAATTAAATAATTATATTTAATTTTTATTTATAAATTTTATACATTTCTTACGTTTTGTATTCCTCACAAATTCTAATTAGTAACTGTCATGTATGTAAAAATTTGCAGCATCCTTTTATATTCCACTTAATATGAAATCCTTCGTGTCTTAAACAACCCTCTATGCAAATGAAATTGTATGCTGGGCCAATCAAAAGACATCTTTTCTGATTTGTAGTAGATGAAAAATCTAAAATGGCGTCGTGGCTCCGCCTCTTACAAAAATGTGAAATAAACAAATTTTTTTATCAAAAATTTTTTTAAATTATTGGGTTTTTAATTAGTATTAATCGATTAAATGTATTTATTTAATATTAAAGCAATTTATAAATTTTTCTCATTAAATTATTTTATTGCTAAACAACTCTGTCTTAGCAAATGTTGAATTTTTGATTCAGGTATGTTTCTTTTTTTTCCAACTGCTTTTACTTTATATTATAAGAATAACTTTTTTAAATCTCGACAATGTAATTCATGCGCAGATTGAAGTGCTAGCCACAACGATTGCGTTACACTTTCTGTTGGCGCACGAATTATCAAAATAAAAATTATTATGCATATTTCTATGTGGTGCGTTGTGTGCGAACCCAAATTTTTAAAATTTCTACGTGCGTGGCTTTCGACAATCGAGTGATGTGTTTGAGTAAAACAAAACATAATCAGATGGCTTATATTTCAAACAAATTTGATTGTAAAGTGATCGTTTCCACTTGTATTAAAGCTAAACAAAACTTTAAACTAAGGTATATTGCTATTTATTTCTATCAGAAAACATTTTTTTCTCTTTATTTGTTGCATTTTGCTTTAAAAAAGTCATTGTTCAAAGAAATTTTTCGTTTTATTATTTTTGCATTTCATTAATGTTTATGCAGAGAAACGTTAACCATATGATTTTCTGTTATCAATGCACGCAAACTGTGATTTTCGCGTTACACATAACGTATAACGCAATCATTGTGTTGGTGCTTGATGCTTTTCTATTTAACTCGCATGTCATCTCTTGTTAACGTCAAAAACATTTGAGAAGAAGAATTTTTCACATATAAGATAAGAGAATTATGATGTTTCGCAACTTTACAACCAAATTTAGTCAAATAAATTTAAATATTGTACGCCATTACGGCAAACATAACAAAAAATATCTTTATAACAATGGAGTAATATATGGAAACATTTACTATTATCCACGGTTAGTTTAATTTATGTGAAAATTGCAATTTTTCATTTCTTGCTGTCTTTAACTAGCACGGCAGATCATCAAGATCCTCCTGTAGTACCGGCCAAATTGTTTCGCGTACAACGCATTAAACCCGTGAAAGGTAATCCTTATTGGGAGAAGCGCTTATTGAACGAGTTAGGCTTAGATGGAAAGCAAAGTGATTTCACTGTAGTTAAGAATATACCGGAAATTAATGCCCGGCTTTGGAAAATTAAGCATTTGGTGAAAGTTACGCCTATAACATTTCCATATGGTGAACCAAAAGAACATGATATCAGTCACACTTTTTTAAAAGAAAATGGAGAGTGCATTGTTACCAAAGATATTGGGCCAGTAGACGAGAGAATTCAAGCATTAGATACCTTTGAAAAGGACGATAAACGCCTGGATACCGAACTTTTAAGAAAAGATGCACGCTTGAAATGGTTAAATCCCTGGTAAAGCTAGCAAATAATTTATTAAGCAATAAAATATTTAAAGTGGATCTTTATTTGATGCAAAACATGAAAATGCACATTTTCTTTCTTTATCAACGCCCGCTCCGGTAAGCAACTACTGCCACTTTTTTGTCCAGTTTCTTACAACCGGATTTGGCGAACACGCCGTGAATGGGATCATAAGTAACAACGTTTCCTACAATTTCACTACAAATAAGAAAAATGTTAGACCAAACACTTTTATTAGCAAATCGGGCCCCCGTGGCAACTTACTCTAATACTTCTTTGTCCGGATGCATATTATAACGACCAAATTCAGCGTATAGGCATTGATAAATGTGAGATTTTTCGAGTGGCAGGAACGGTATGAAGTGGTCAATCACATGTGCTTCGATGAGACTGCTTTTACTTAAGCCACCATCCAAGTTGTAGGCAGCCCTTTCCAAAATTGTTTCAAAGTCCCCCAATTTGGTATGTTCACGCAATATGCCTTTCAGGAGCAAGTTGCCTAAATGAGTGGATATTTCAACACCGGCTGTATTTGAGAGAAATATAAAAATGGCTTGCGAGAAGTCTACTCCGTTTGCAAAGCTTTTGTAATCAACGATTGAAGTTAGGGCTTCAAAAATTCCCTTTGGCATTTTATCTACTTCATCGAATATGAACAGAGAACGTGGACATATTTCAATAGCTTTCTTAACCCTATAGTGAAGGCTATAACCATAAGAAGCTGAATGCTCCTCGCTTGGGAAATCCGCACGACCCATGAATTTATGTACAAATTGGCTCCGTAAACCTTTAGCATATATACTATTCGCGATCATATCTGCAACCATATTTTTTCCTGTGCCAGGTGTGCCATGAAAACTAATTACAAGTGGCTTTCGCGATCCGCTCCCCTTTCTTAAATGACTTGCCAAAGCGGGTATTAGCTGCTGCTTTAAAATGTGTTGACCGTATAAATCCACCAGTTTAGTTCTCAATGCTTTAAAATTTGATGTGTTCCTCAGACTAAGGGAAAACAGGAGTTATTTATCGCTACATACCTTCCACATCTGCAGGTATGCTGCGCTCACTACAACATTCTCTATATCTGCAATAAGTTTGATCCTTCAAAAAATCAGCCTTCCACACTCCAAGTAAGGCCGCAGCACTCCAACCGATTGTTACGGGATCAAAAAATGCTAGTGAGTACGGAATTAAAGAGAGCACAGTTGAATAATAGAAAATATAAGCCATCGTGGTTTGTAAGGAAGAAAGGAATGCTCTGACAACTGAGGTATTATTCGGCACGAATATGTCATAAAGGAACTTTACAAATGCAGCAAAAGTTAGAAACTAAAGCGAAAACACAATACTTGCCGGTCTCAGTAATTAACGCACAACGCACAACGCAAAATCTTCTTCTTCCAATTATAGTTTTGTTGAAGCAAAACACGAAAAAAGAAACAAAGATATTTTTTGCAAGCAGAAGACGTACCAACTATCCCTATAACTCCGCACTATAGTTAATAATGAAATATAAAGAATTAGCAACTTTTAATAGGTCTATAAGGAAACGTTTAAATGACAGAAGGAAATGGAGAACGACGACATAATATTTTGTATTATGACAATAGGGAAGAGATGGATGGGAGATGCCGATGGATTAGTTTTTATCGTTTTCGATCATACGTATTATATTGACGTCGAGCATTTTAAAATTAATGTTCGGATCAATATTTCTTCTTGTGTTTTTTTATTTTTTAGTGTAATTGTTGTATTATGCAATACAAATGATTTGTCAATTCCTATAAAGTTTTGTAAAAGCAAAGTTGAATTCCCAACCCGAAAATAGCAATAATGCGTCACTGTGTTAGCCCCCTAAGTTATTTATGAGCATCAGAGAAATGTTCTAATTGCATAAGCGTTTTCTGCAAATATGCAACTTTTTTCATTTTTGATTCGAGGAGTTGGCCCAGCTTCAGATATTTTTCCCGATATCACCTAGGAGTTTAATGACTAGTGCGTTATTTTTATTTTTTATTAAAACATACACGTGCTCTATGTATAAACAATGTTCGATTTTCGAAATGCGGCAAAGAATCTTTATTGGAATCAATTTGAAAAAGTGCGACAAAGGGAGGAGATCCTTGATTTACAAGAGGAAATGTATTGCGAAAGGTGATTAGTGAATCTAATTTTAAATTGCATATGAAAATTTTGATAAAGTCGCAAAATTTAAGCACTTCTCCGAAGGCAAAATGGTGTTTGCTTTTGGCTCCTAAAGCTTACTCTTTCGTGGTATAAATGCAAAGCTGAACATTAAACTTCAAATTTCATGAGATGTAAAAATATCGAATAATTAGGTTACGTCCACGTAACCTTCACGAATGCTCATGTACGTTGTGTATCGTTCGCCTCCCTAGAAAGACTGCCTCCGATATTCACAAATGTGTGAAATCTAAAAAACTAAAACTTAAACGTATGCAGCATGAGGAAAGCTCGCAATAAATATCGATACACTTGTAAATATGAAATCTTTGTACTTCATATTTTTAGACTTCTGCAGAATTTTCTGCTCAGCGCGGGGACTCATCTGTTGTTGATTGCCGAATTTTGGAAGATATAAATGAAGAAGAAAACCTATACATCTATCTGTGAAGACGTTCTCCATAGTTTTTATTAAAAAAAAAAAAAAAAGACTAGCTCTATGTCGACAATTATGGCGATCGTTTCATTTGCAGATTTTCAATGTTTTGTGATCTATTCATCTAAATAACTTGAACTTAGGCGGACACTACCTTTCATGGAAATTTCACAACAAAAAACAAGATGTACTTTTGACAATGAAAAATAAAATGTGAATTCATAGTTGATCAAGGGCACTTCCACAACTCATTATAAACGTAGATAGAAGTTTTCAAAACCAACAAATTTAAATCTCTACAAGGAATTTCTATAAAGAATTAAGTTATGTATGTTAAGTTATGGGCTTTGAAGCGGATTGCAACTTTTAGATTACATGTCATTTACTTTTCGTGTCTCTGTTGATACTCACTGGACACACCTTTGCACAGTACTTTTATTAACATGAAATTTTTTGCATTTGTTTACTTTTATTTATGAATTTAAAATTTGATGTTTGTCCAACATCTGTGACAAAAACTCAATTTTATATAACATGCATTGCTCTTTCTACCAAAAAACCAAATGTAATGAACAATGTTTTTGCTTTTAAATTACACTTTGGATTTGTTAACGTAGAAGGATTTCGTTAGCTTTTTTTTTTTTAATTATTTTACTAAATATAAAACATTGCTCCGTAGGAGTTAAATATGGCTCTTGTTTCCATAATATCTGTTAATGTCTCCTTTTGGCGGCGTTATTAATAGTTTATGATAATACTACGTTCGTTCGTTTTAAATGAGGACAAAATGGAAATATTCGTTTTTTGCTTACAATACAATTTTCATTAGACCCCATTTCACCCTATGTGTGTAACAAATCTGATTTTAGTTTTAATCTATTCTATCGGTCTATTAGGTCCCTCCTACACAACTCAACTATCACTCCTCTTCAAATAAAGAGATTTTATTTATTTACATTAACATCATTTTGATGAAATTAAGCAGAATTGTCAGCTATAGCTTGCAATAATAGTGGCTTTAATTGTGTTTGTAATAACGAATGGTCGGGACCGTGAGTAACTTCTAAAATTTTTTTTGCTTCCTGAAAATTGTAAATGGCCTCTTTGAGGAAATTTTCATACAATTGTATTTTCGCCAATTTCATGTACAGCAAACCTAATAAAGGATTCCAATCGCCGTAATATTTTCTAAAAAGCAATAAGAGAAGCAAAATAAAAGGGTCCTTTTCGATATAATGGAGTGCGTTTACCGAAAACCAGGCAAAAGTTGCTTGCCGTAATCCAAGGCTTCACCCCACTTGCTCACTGCAATGGCGGCTTCGAAAGCAGCATCCAATACCTTGACATGCCAAACATTAAGAGAATGTACAAAGTCTTTGTGTTTCTTTAGGCAAATTTTACAAACATCTAAATCTGTTAAATATAGAAACAGGAAGCTTTGTACAATAGTTAGATAATACGTGGCAAAAATATAATAATTAACCATACTAACATGCTACATCTTTCATGTTTTCCAAATGATTTTTTGTTAAATTTATAGCCTCTTGAAAGGCGTTACGATACCGTGGACTTATGCCAGCGTCGCAATACAAGCAATTGTTTAATGTGATATCGAGAGGCGCCGAGCATTTCGGATTGGGGCACTTTGCTGCTTGCATTTCCACAGTTTCCTGAGGATCAATGCACTTACTGCATACGCACCAAAAATAATAATTTTCCTTTAAATCATCGCGCCGTTGTGCTGGTGTATTCAGTAGATCTATGTAACTAATGAAAATCTATGGATGATTAGAAAATTTTGTTGTTGTTTAGAAAGTTTATTGAACATTTTTGAATTACCTTGGACCAATCCAAACATTCCATATCTTCGATGGCATGAATGTGTAGAGTAGTGCCCTCAAAAGTAGCTACTGCGTTTGGCTTGCAACTGTGATCTGTTATCGAAACACCTAAATATATGGCAGTAGCTATGGAATTCATTTCGGCGTCAAGTATATTAAAACCATTTGTTATCAACTTTAAAGAAAGACGAGAAAAATTCTCTAAATTACTTGAGCGCCAAAAGCGGCATACAGAGCAAAACCTTTGACTTATGTTAAGGAAAACGACAAGTGCCACATAAATTCAAATAGCAGAGAGATTGCTTATGTGTCTCTAAAAAATATCGTTTTTTTTTTTTTCTTTTACCAGTTGGATTTTTGCCAAAAAAAGAGAAAAAAACAGAAAAGAACTGAAAATTTCCGTGCGCCAGGCTAAAAAAAAAATGCCGTAATAAACGTCAAAAGATCGCTCACTTTATAGAATTAAAAATGATTTTTACGATCCATTATTTTTTATGCAATTACCTACCCGTCCATGTATGCTTAGCAATTCCGCTTGATTTGGCAAAACCGTATCATTCTGCATCATTTCACTTAAGATAACGTATAATGATTCCAAATGCTCTACACGCTTGGGGTCATGCTTAATTTCTTGGTAATCTATAATAAGATTGAATAAATTTTTCGTATGATCAGTATCAACCATCAACTTACGAGACATTAAATCTCTAAATTTCCGATAACAAGTTGGCGTGCAATAGCCTCTGACTAAATCACCACCGTTGTCAAGTCTAATTATCAAACGGCATAGCATGCGGGCGGCGTCCGGAACAATACGAGGAAAAATACGTTTTAACATTGGACATTCGATTTTATGCAATGGCCACGCCTGCATTTGACAAGCTCGATTACAATAATATACATAATTACAATTCGAACATTTCATTACTTTGTTTCTATTATGTGAATAAAATAGAAATAAAAAAGTAGAAGAAATTATTGCAATGTTATAGCTTAACGAATAACCCGAAAGCTTACTGATTCAAGCAGTTGTCACATCTTTCCTTCCGATATTTTGATTTCAAGACATAGGCGAAGGGTTTTTCCGTTAGTATACGTTCACCTCGTTTGATTGCTTTGGGTTGCGCAGACTTCATTCTGCCTTTAACTTTACATTGATTATTGCTGCCTTGCTGGGATTTTAGGGTTAAAGTTTCAAATTGTTTTATCAACAGCGGTGAAAATATTTTATGCGATGGCATTTATTATTTAATTAATATGCTTTCCCCGGGCAAGCACTAAATAAATGACGACAAAATGTTTCACCTGTAAACATCCTCAAATTCTTATTATTCTTTGTTTTCATTTGATAGCACAGATGCACTTCATTTGACTATTATTCTCTTTTTTTCTCTTCAATGTTTTTTAGAAGTGTTCTATAAATAATACCGTTCTAAAAACCATTTATGTTTTGCTGAGCAATTGAGATAAAATCACAAATGCAATTTTATATGATATGAGATTAAAAATTCGCATAAGCGCCTGTTTTACGTTCAGAAGAAAATGTATGGCCTTTATATGCTTACGCATGACCAAGGTTCTGTTCACGTTTGTATACAAAAGTAAAGAGTTAGAAGCATATTTTTAGTGAAAGGGATCGCAACAAAAATAATTCTCTCGAATATTTTTTGATTTTATATTTAGGAGAAAAAAGAATAAGATGAAGAGATGTGTTAGTGAAGCACTTTCTTATAAAAAATTTTAAAGAAGAAAAATATTATTATTAATAGTTCCCGAAGAGTTTTTGCTTAGAATTCGTTCTTATCGTTGCATTTGTTCCGTTAAGGTTGATATCAGTTTGTCTATAATTTTGAATTGACATTTTTGTTTTACAATTTTGAATTTTTCGTTTAGGTAAAAAAACTTGTTTTTTGACATACAAATGCAGAAATGCTTCTAATGTTTAATTTTCGTGTATACACAGTTTTGCATATTTATTTTTTCTGATCTCATAAAAAGTATTGTGACAAAAGCTCACCTTTAATGGTGAACATAAGAGAAACATATCATAAAAAGTTTATATAAATGAGTAAACAGCTGTTTTAGGTTTAGGGTTTAGAGAAATCAAACGCTTTTCTATATGTGGAAAAGAGAGCACTTGATTATGTGGATATGGGGAATATAGGGCTGTTTACATATACAAAAGCTAAAAGTTATGAAGCAATATTTACCGTAAAAAGACTGGCAAAATTGTAAAAGCACGATTGGTATTTTATAATATATTATTTATTAGTAAATTTAAATATATTGTAACAGTCTTTTATTACTTCAGGCATCAATTTTCTTCGTTCTTATTTGTTTTTATACGTAACAGAGATGCATTTCTTTAGATTAGTGTTGTTGAGAAGTGCGAGAGAATATATTAGACATAAAAAATCACAAGAGAGATTTGAGCGTAATTCGAAGTTTTTTACTCTGGGGTCTAGTGACGATAATAACTACAAAACATAAACATACAATTTACTTTGCGTGAATGTCGTATGTATTAATGGCTGTTATATGCTATAGTGTTTAGTGGTATATTAGTCGTTTTAGTCTTCACTTTCATTCATCTTTGATAATACGGGTACCGGTCAAATTACGTGTGACAAACCGTGTAATCTCGCTTTTCTTTCTTGTTTTCTGAAAGAAAAATTTAAAAATATAGTGCAAATACGATATATATATTTTTTTTTAATAAAAGTATACATTTAAATGAAACAATGTATTTGATGTAAAAAAATACAAAATCATACATGTGCGTTTGTGTTTGTTTTATGTGTGTCAGTGCGTGCGTGGATTATGTGTGACACCACCCCTAAGGAAAACAGATACAAACAAAATTGATTTAAATTTCTTGCAAAAATGATTGGATTATATGAAATCGGGATTCCGTTAAACAATTCGAAATTGATCGTCTTACCTATTAGAAAATAATAAGAAAATCTAGGAAGGGAATTAATGATTTAGAAAAAATGCGAAGATAAATTTTGCAAGTGAAAACTTTCGCCTAACAAATCCAAACAGTATGCTACGAATTCGTAGGAAAAGCATTGGTTGTTGTTGTTTAATTCATTGTTAAACTTCTCTTAATAACATGCATCTCAATTCAGCAGCGAAATTGTAACTTTGCAAAAAATGATAAATAAAAATTAAAAAATAGAGAAGAGAAAATGTTTAAAAAAAAAATACTCAAATCTTCCAAATTAAGCATAAGAAATATGAAAACATCAGTAAACAGTTTACATTAAAAGCTAATTATGAATCCAACAACGACATGGTTTTGCGCACCGTTTGTTTTACTAACACGTTTACAATCGCTAATGAGTGTAACAGTGGAAGCTGCAGCGTCAGCAACAACAATAGCATTTATCCAATTCCCTAACCTACATAATCATCCTACTGCTGATAGCAGAGCTAAGAGTTCTTATAATATCAGAAACAGCTACCAATACTTATCACTCTTCAATGTTAAAATCACTCTTTTTTAGACGATTTACATTACAAAATTATTATTTTGATTGTTGTTGACGTTCTTGTTGTTGTTTATAACCTACACTCTTGCAAAATCGTTGTGCTCTATCTTACGCCGTAACTAAAACTAGAAAACGAAAAGTTCTGTACTTAAGATAAATTGTGCGTGTGGATGAATTCCGTTGCAACCGGGTTCTTGTGTACTATTATGTTCATATAATATTATCGCTCCGTGCTTTAAATTACATACCACAACGGCAACGACAACGACAACGACAACAACAATGATGTTAAAACATTTCATCCTTTACTCTTGTGGCCTCATCTTGGTGTAAACGATGCTAACACAGTAAGTTAACTCCTGGCAAACAATGCGTTTTTGAAGCCTATACTTTTTTCACACTTTATGTATAAACTGTCATTCCTCTTATTGTTGTTGTTGTTGTATTTAAGATTTATTATGCATTTAACAACACACCTCCATAATTTTTTTTGCTATACAAAGGATGCATCATTAGATTTCCATTTCACACGCATTCACGGATAACTGCTCTCTCGATTATGCCTTTAGTTTGACTTTTTATTCGATTGGATTTGGATGGATAAAAAAACTTTCATTCTTAGTTTTAATGTTAATGGCATTCAACTAATTAACTCTTTATCGCTGGAGAAAAGTGCATTTAATGACTGGCGGCCGATAGTTCGTTTGCTTATATGCTCCCGTTTTGTCTCTTTCCCCCCCTTTTTTTTAATTCTAAGTTTTCTTTTTCGAGTGGTCGTCGTAAAGATTAACTTTAATTGGTTGCTGATGAGTTGGTTAATTAAGTTTCGAGCTATTGTTGCTTCCTCAATCACAATCACAATCACATTACCTCTTGTAGCCAGCAATGCGAAGCTTATATCTGCTCGCTCATTATGAAAGTTCTGCATTTGAACATTGCTTTCTTTTTTTTGCTAGTTTCGCAATCGTAAACGTGCGATTAAATATTCCCTAAGGCGGTTCGTTAGCGTGTATGTGAGTTTTGGCTTTGGTTCAAATGAAGATTTGTAGTTATTGGAAAAGTGTACGCACTGCATCGCCAATGCTATTTTGAATTATTCCCTTTCCATTGCTTTCAATATTAAATGAGTCTAAAAGATTATAATAAGAAGAAGGAGAAATTAATTTTTGTTTAATTTGAAACTCGAAAAATTTCCATAAACTCAGTTTGGATGTTTAAGCTGTACAAAGTGTAAAGTGCAGAAAAAAGTTATCTCGACCGTAATTCAAAATCATCTCATCGGGGGAATTTCGATTTTCAAATTGTTGTCTATGACAGAGTAGTAGTAGATTCGTACACTACTCGATCAACTATAGTTCGAGCCTCGTACTAAGGCAATGAAATAAGTTGCACCTTTAAATATATTTAATGCAAAGATAAATAAGGTCTGACTCTCTAATAAGAGATTAAGCCTTAAAGTATGTTATAGATATCTTTCAGTAGAGATCTTTTTGAAATAATCCGGAGAATCCATTCGCATTGAAAGCAATTATTAAACATAATTATATCAAATATTAAAATACCGCACACACACATCTCGACCGAGAATTGTAAAATACTATAAATATAATGATATCAGTAGTAGACCTATTCCGTGTAATCACAAAGAGATGTCGCAAGTAAAAAATCAAACAAATTTTTTCGCACTTTCGGGCTTCGAGAAAGTGAGAGGGATTTTGAGAATATTAATATAAAAATATATATACATGTGTTTCTATATATTTTATACATTATTCATATTATCATATGTTGCATTATGTATTAAATGCTTTTACGTAATATAAGGCGAATGTAGACATATAGACTTAGGTTCTAACAAAGGCTTTATTGAATTGTTAATCAATCAATTTCATCAAATTTGATGCATTAATGTTTTTTACAACGTTTGAGGCACACAAGTAATTCATTTGAAGTTGTGAGGTTCCATTTGCGTGCAATGTGAAATTAAAACCAATCGAACAATCGAAACAACTCTTCACACTTTGTGGACGCATTCATTGATAGCTTTAAAGACGATCGGCCAAAGGTCAATACATAGTCAGTACTGTTGTTGATGTGTCAGAAAGAAAACATAGTCTGCTCAATAAACATATATTTTTTATAAATGTATTTTTCTCTTGGCCGCTTAAACTACAATTGTTTCTTATACCTTATATCATCTGTGGGACAGGATATGTTACACTTCAGGGAGAGCCATCTTTTATTATACCGACTGATTCAGAAAGTGATTCTAAGGTTCTCTATCCGTCTGTCCGTCTGATGTTTGCCCATGTATTTATGTGTTCAACCAATAGGTCGCAAATATTTGAGATGTTTTGATCAAATCTTTGACGAGTAACTTGAGTTTGCTTTTTTTGAGCCAAATTATGTGATGGTTTTTGTTCTCCAATATAAGGGCTTTCACAAAAACTATGCCTTCGCATTAAAATAATGTATAATTTTTATTGTATTATCACGTAATCAATGTATTGGGCGAAGTGGTGTAGGGTTCCGAATAGTCGGCTTTGCCCAACTATAGTGTTCTTACTTGTTTTTGGCGAGAAAATTATTTTATTAAATTCTTTGGTGATTCTGCATCGTGGAAGTCCCAAAGTAAGCTCAGCTACACGGACAAAGCCTTTAAAATCCGGTTTAGTGTTTTACACTAAGGAAAATGTTTTTTTTTATTTTTTATCATATCTATTAATTCAAAGTTAATCGATTTAAGTTTTAAAAAGATTTAATAAGTTGACTGCGACGCGCAATGCTATGGTGCGCTACACCACACACTGTCAGACCGGTGACACGGAACTTTCCACTGAGCCATACATTACTTCATCTTTGACATTTCAAAAAAAAAATATATATTTGAAAAGTTTGTTAAATTTAACTGAACGTTTACTAACATTCAGATTTGTTAAATGAATTCCTTAACTAAAGGTTAAATTATTATTATTATTAGTTCTTTTTTTCTTTTTGCCAATATTGTACCGTATTTTTCGGACTTTAAAACGCACCTTTTCGCATAGATAAATAGAATCAAATTTTGGGGGCGTCTTATTGTCCGAAGGTAACATTATCATATTCTTTCAATAAATCGCTTCTAAAGGGAGAGTAAAAACAATAGTTCAGTGATGCGAAAGTAATGCGAATGATGGCATTAACGAGACGAGTGCTAGTACCGAGAATGAAGATACACTGAATATTGCTATTACGAGTTATGTTAACAATAAATAAAAATTTTGATCCGAAAGAAACCTTTAAACTTTTTCCTTACCTTTCCTTACCTTAGCCTTTAAACACATTTCTCTAAAAATCATCTTACAAATGTAAAGTGCGTCTTATAGTTCGAAAAATATATTCTGTTCGGTATATTGTGTTAGTTGTCATAGTTAGACTATTGTGGTTGAACTTTCATTTATCGTAATTCAGTTTTCTATCAAGCAATATTAGAATATCACTATCCTAAGTAACAGTTAGAGTATAACTAAATGTCGTGAGATAGGTTTGCTTATAATCGAGAGTTAAATTCATTTATATTTCAGTTTAATTTTCATTGAAAATGCTCCTTTGAATACTAAATTCAGTTAGGATGTCATAAGAGATGTTGCAAGAAATCAAAATTCAAATACATTTAACTATCAACTCATTGGGATAGAGTTATAAACGTATGAAGGAAAGTACAGGTTGTGTTGGAAAACTTCCGTCGCAGGTCAAACTCTCAGTCCATATAATTCGGTATTTACGCTTTATAGGGTATGTGCAAATTTCAAATTTCATTTTATAACATTGCTTACTATTATCGCACTCATCAGCCGCGTATTATCTGTCAGGGACTTTTATGATGGAAACGATCTCATTTAATAAACATAGCATAGCATTCTTTCATTCACTCTCTCTATGCTCCTGCTCGCTTTCATTAAACCTATTTGCAATGCAATTTGTGGTTGTGAATGTGTGTGTGTGTGTGTGTGTGTGTGTGTGTACGTGAGTGTATTATTACCAAAAGTTTGCTTTACATCATAAATTATCCCGTTTAGTTAGCAAAATATGTAAATTTTTTCTAATTAAGTCTGAAAATTCTGACTAAATTCAATATCATGGCCCATACATCATTTAATATGGAATCGAAAATTCGAGCCTTTCGTAATGAAGTTAAAGTTATCTCAATAAAACAGGTTTATTAAGTTAGATATATGTGAGGCTTAGTTTACGCGCACATGCACACATACTTGCACTTTCATATTCATTTATTTTTGGGGAGTTTGGTTAGAATCGAATCCCTTAAGAAATTTAAACTTTTACGATTAGAGTCGGCTGCAACTCAATGATATATAACACATTAATGCGAAGACATAAAAATGCGTACACACTTAAGTTCTTCTATCGGATTGAGAGAAGTATGCAGGTAATTCTCCTATAACGCGGTTAATACAATTCGATAAAGTCTTACGTACGTGCGAAAACGTGTTATATAAGACTAGAAGTCAGTACAAAGAGGACGATTAAAAAGATTTTTTCTCTAAAAATTCTTATAAGAAAATGTATAATATTTTTAAACTCTATATAAATACATATATATATATATATATACAATATATTATTTAGTCTCATTTTATGTAAATTTTATTTAATAATTTTTCTTGCCTTTGCCCGCTCAGTTAAACTAAAAGCGGGCGTTAGTTGGATCGAAAAAAATATGATCTTCATTTTGTGAACTTTCCTTCAACTCTTGTACATCTCCTGTCCGTTTGAAAAGATTTGCATAGTTGCTTGACGTGATGATAATCAATTTTGTCGCTTCCTTTTGAATTTCACGCTCCTTTCAGCCGCGCACTCATTTGCGCTCATGAAGCGTTTTGCTAAACTCAGGTCTCTCTGCAATCGTTCGAGTGCAAAATTATGAATTCTCTTCTTTTTTTTTTTTATCAGTTTTAATTTGTCCTTAGGTATTTTTTTGGTCATAGCGCGTAATGTGAAAAAAATCCCGTTATCATGGATGTCGAAGAAGGACCGCATTATAAGAGGCTTGTTGCAATATTCTTTTCGTCATACATTGTTATAGGAATGCTACCTGTAGTATCTTTCTAACTACACTCATATCAGATCCGTAAAGAGTTTAAAGTAGGCAATATATTGCTTCGGATTTTCTGCTCGCTCGCTACACAGAGTGAGTCATAAATTAAACTTTTTGGCAGGTAATGTTCTGTTTTCACAGTCACGCTAAGAAGTATTGGAAAGAAGTGCATACATATATGTAAACACGCATCGAATGGGAAAAAAACTATTGTCGTATTTGCGATACTGATCGATATCATAGGGAACGAGACCTGAAGCCATTAAAAGAAGAGACAGGAAAGCAAGTTTATAATGAATGTTGCGAACGAATATTGGTAGTTACGATGTCACAGGAGCTGTGACAAAGATTCCAAGCCGCTATTGAGTAAATGTTGGAGGTTCCTTGCAATTCGAATAAGGAGAGGAATGTCATCAAGATGCACGGTCATGCACAGCTCATGCCGAGAAAGTAGTAAATTTGCAGATAGCAAATAAAAACGGGCCCCACTCTTCTGATTGATATATAAAAAGTATTTCATCATCTATTCTTTTCGCTCAAACCCTATCGTACATTTGCATATTATACTCTCGCATATATACTCGACTCTTTGTGCCCTCTAACCTTAGTAGCATGACTTTCGCTGGATTTCGTAAGTTTAAAAAAATCAGTTTGCATGTACATGCATATATGATGATGTGGCTCAAAGAAATTGAAAATAAAATTGGCAACATACACATGAACGATTGTATGTATATATGCGTAAGCATTTATGTACAAAGAGTTGTTTTTTTTTTATTGGTTTTCGTTTGTAAATTGTTATTAAATAAAGTTGTATTATGTGCATATGTAACGTAACCAAAAAAATGTTAATTTGTATTACATACAGTGGTGAGCAAAACTGGATATGTAATTTCAAAAAAAAACGTCAATTTCACAACAACAATCAATCTCCGTCCTTATGGCAGTAGAAAAGAAATTTGATATAAACCCTTAATCCTTACTGTCCTCTAATCGGCAAATACATTCAAGTAAATAAGAGCAGGTTTATCAAATGCCTTCATTTATCCAGTTGTGCACGTTTGTTCATTATTTACTAGTGTTCTGTCCATAGACCATTGTTTTGTATTACAAATTTTACACACTTTGCCATGCTCTTTACGAGTTTTTCTATTGTTTCTTTCGTTCCTTGCATTTTGCCACTCTGCTTGAATGCTAATCCAAAGATCGTTAAGGTTATTAGGAGGATTTTCATATTTTATTTGTCAGCTTTCTTTTCATAATTGCCCACAAATATTCGATTGGATTTAAATCGGGATTTTGCATTGGCCATTCCAGAGTTTGGAAATTTTGATTTTCGAATCATTTTTGAAATATTTTTGACCATCGGCTTGGAGTCGTCATCATACGGAAAAGTGACTTCTTCAACAAGATACCCAGACTTTTCAAGAAAATCAAGCAAATCACGCCTGACGTGTGGCGAGGCGATGTTCTTCTTTCATTCTTCCATTGATTGTTACCAAGAGAACCATATGCTACCATGTGAAACGGCCCTACACAACCCCATTATGCCGCCAATACTATGTTTCATTCATTTGCTTCGCTTGATTCTTTCGAACGCGTTCATTCGTTTGTTTCGCAAAAATATTTCTGGCCATCATATTGTCTGACTATGTTACTTGTATCCAATCTTTTACAGATTAATTTTTGTGTTCCCTATAGAATTGCAGACCAGCGTTACCGTTTTTTTTTCAATAGGGTGGGTTTCTTTTGTTTGGCTGCTGAAATATGGGCGATCGTTTGTAGTGATCGCCGTGTGATCCATTCGCTGACAGTCTTCTTTAATGCCGTTACTGCTAAAACATACGAACAAAACGTGCAAAACTGAATAAATGAAGACATTTGATTAGCTTGTTCTTATGTACTTGTTCTCGAATTGTGTTTTGTTGTATTTTTTTCAGTTAACTAGAGGACAGTGTAAAATTATTATCTCTATTGCGGTAAAGGACAGGAATTGTATGAATTTAACGCATTTTTTAATATATTGTGTATTCAGTTTTTCTCGCCACTGTACATGCATTGAATTTTCGAGAAGAGAAGAACAATTTATTATTGGTAGTTTATTGGATTTTCTACTTACAGCTGCTTTCGAAAAAAATTGCGTGGTCAAGTTTTTTTCGCACTGTGCTCTTACCGGGAGATTTATTTGGGCACATCTATCTCTCTTTCTTGCTATCTTGCTTTCATGACTCTGTAAAGCCCGTTAACCATTTTCTTTTAACTCCCATTCAGGCTGAGTAGGAAAATGAGCAAAATCGCATCTACGCCTCCCGATAATTTCCATTTTTTTCTTGAATTATAGCTTTGAAGTTGTAAAGTTTTGTGTTCCTTTCTAATAAACTTCGAAACTCGAAGCTCTCAAGATATACGCAAAAAAAAAAAAAAAAGAAAGAAGAAAACTTATTCTAATTCCCATCAGAGAGAGAGAGAGAGAGAGAGAGAGAGAGTTAATCTTTATTGCTTGTGCCTTACGTTGAGGCAAAGCATAACATCTATGATTGGTGTTTTCCAAGCATTCTATATAGAATCGCAAGCACAAAATTCAATTAAATCTATATTTACATCTACACCTATCTCTATAGAGCGCTTTAAATTTTATGCAAAATTGTTTGAATGATGCCAAGTTTTTGCTTTGCAAACAACAACAACAACAATCATGCTAAATCGTAAACAAAAAACATATGTTATTGTGGAAGCGAGAGGAGAGAAAAAAACAAAATTTAAAATAGTGCGAGACGGACAGAAAGTTGTCTTACTAAAGCGTATTTAAATAAAGAAAAGTCAATAATTAGTTATGTTAGTAATTTATTTAGTGAATTCATTTTCCTTGTTTTTTTTTATTAAGCAAAGCAAAGGTAAAGCGCAAAGTTTTGCGCAAATTAAGCCGAGTTAGAAATGCCAGAGTTCTGTATAAGTTCTTTATGGTCTTTGTGCAACTTGAGTTCTTTATCCGAATTGTGTAGAGAGTTCGACAAAAATATCTACCTATTAATAAATTTAATGTTTTTTTTTTTTTTTTTTTATTGAACACTAAATAAGATATTTATCCATATTCTCTCTGTTAAGCGCTTGATATCTGGATTAAGCATAAAACCGTTGCGTGTTCACTTTATTTACCGAGATTATTTCGCAAACACTACGCAGCGCTGGCAGAACGTTTATTGCTGGGTTAGCCTTTAAACTCGTTCGGACTAACATCCACAATACACACACATATGTAAGCAAGCTTCTGTAAAAATGCGGTTAATACACTTTATACCTTTTATGAGTAAAAGTTCAAGTTTTAGATATGTATGTGTATGTGTGTATTTGTTAGGGAAGACATAGCGTTTCGCTTCATATAGCTATAGATCGACATGCAAACGCACGCATACCTTCGTATAGGACAATTTATATATGTGCTTGTAAGACTTTAGAGTAAATCTTTTGGGCCATCATTTACAAACGTTACCATTTTTTTGTTACAAACAAATTTATGTCTTCGTATAACGGCTCACACTGTAGGCTCAACCGAGATAAGCAAAACGTATATGAGATAGCGCGTGATGTTATAAATTTTTGATTTTCTTCTTGCCTTTTTTTTCATTTTTCCAAGAGCAAACACTACTTATTTTTCTTTTCCGTTTAAATTCGTTTATACATAATCACGAACTATCCACAAGAGAGTTGACTTTAGAGTACCTTCAAACGAGTAATATAAAGTTATATACATATATATATATATGTATATATATATATATATACATATATGGTAGCCCGCTCTAGTATCGCATTCTCAAAACACTTGCTTGCACTGCTGATTATCGAAAAACTTATGGATTTCATTTATGTTTAAGCGAAAGTCGGAGACTAGATCTTGCACTTTTCCCACACACACAGATGAATAATAGACGCACAAAACTGTATAGAATATGAAAGTAAATGCTAAAGAAGTGCAAATAACTGTAAGCATCCATGTTTGCTGATTGTAATGTGCACTACACGATTTTTGGGCAGACCATTTTTTTATTGACCGTTTTTTTATTGAAGTTCTACGAACTGTGCGTAAAAAGATTTTTATTGAGTTTGAAACCAATGTCTGTTCTAAATTATAAGCGTAACTATTTTGTCGATAAGAGAGGTGGTTATGGGCGACTTACATCCATTTTCTATCTTGATTTGCTGGTATTAAATTAGAGTGTATTTGCCAAGTTTCAGCTTTTTATCATAGTTTTTGCGCACGTGAACGTCCCAATATAGATAGGCGATTTATGGACGGACGGACAAAAAGGTATAGTAGGATCTTACGCTGCTAAGAATACAAATCGTTTATATGTACATCCAATTTTCTTCTTACACGACAGGTACGGATACGTTGCTATAAAGTTGGTGTTAAAAAATTCGTGTAAAAAAAGACATTGGCTAAACAAAGTATTGGCTGGCCAAAAAATGTATAGTTAAATCGTTTTAGAATCTTATGCTGCACGGGAAGACATATCCCTTATGTATACACCTAATTTTCTTTTTACACGAGAGGTAGGGATACGTTTCCAAACAGTTCGTGTAAAAACAAAACGTGCAAAAAAGATATTGGCTAAATGGAAAAATAGTAGAATGACTCCAGATCTAAAAAAGCACAACCTAAAACAACAACAATGAACAATATTAAAAAATTCTTACGAGAGATGAATTGAGAATTTATTTTGTGCTTAGACATTTTGATTCATTAAATATATTATAAAAAATAAAAATACATTACGTCTTTCCTCTGCGCATGATTCGGGAAATCTCACCCATATATGCGTATAATCGCCATAATCTAATTGAATTGTGAAGGATATAATGTGAAGTTACAACGCGAAAATTCATCAGAAACATGGAAAAAAAATCTCATCAGAGAAATTCATTAAAAAAGTTCATGCAAAAAAAAATTCATCGAATTCGGAAAATTATATTAAAATAAAACAATGCGCGTAAGAAGAGTATCAGGTGTAATTCTAAAATTTAAAGAGTCAAGTCTTAGCATGTCGGTAGCAGTTCGATTGACTGCGTAGTATAGAGCACAGTAACAGGCATCTACTTGTAAAACAACACACATAATGTTAAATGTCAGCTACAATTTGCCATTGAACGTAAATTCCTTTTAATTCAATTTTAAAGTCATTTTTCTATCCGCGAATGGCGAAAGACATTAAAATTAGTGAATGAAGTGTGGGTACGATGAGATGCCGTGAGAGAGTGAGGTGGAGGGGGAGGGGGAGAAACTTGGTGAAAAGAAGACGAGAGGACTTTCGACATCTTAAGAAATTTATTAGATAAAAAGCTGAACGTTGTGTCTCTAATTAAATTAGCGCTTATAACCTTGACGAGAGAAGAGCGACACAACCTTCACTTGAAATTAGATAAATAAGGATGAAGCATATGAGAGAGAGAAGAAATTCTTATATTCTCGTGTATTATTTATACGTTCATATAATATATATATATATATATATGTAAACGTACTTTAACATGCATATACGATCCTTTATAAAAAGTGAAATGTGAACCGCTTCTTGTTATTGTTTTTGTTATGCCCACTCGAAATTACTACGTTTATTCATTATACGCGCTTAAACACAACAACACAACAACACAGCAACACAACAACATAATGCACGACACAAAACATCATGTGAGACAACAAGTACACTCGACGCTACTTATTTAATCCTCCTTGTTGTTGTGTAGATTTTGCTATCTCTCTCGTTGTAATATAACATTTTTCTACCGTATTCTTAATAAGAGTATCAAGGTGATAATAAAAATACATTTATTAATTCGTGTGTTTGGCGAGAATGGTTAGTTTGTTGTTGCCAAGTTTCTTCTTTTCCTTTTACATAAAATTATTACACTGATTATATTATTGTGTAATTGAAAGGTTCGCGTAGTAGCAGCAGAACTACATTATTCTACTAACACATTTCGAAATTTCATCTGTCATACAAACATGCATACTTCCCTCATCATCATCATCATCATCATCATCATCATCATCATCATCATCATCATCATGTTCCGCAAGTTTTTAAAATTTAATTGAAACAAATAGTAACCGAAAAGAATGAAATAAAATTTAATTCTTGGGACTTGGATGAATGAATGAATGAATGAATGTAATAATGCATTTACTACTACGGCCCATTAATCGCAAAGTGCTAACACAAAAAGTTTATGATAACGTGCATACGCATTAATAAAGGAAATGATTTTGTTAAAATTCTCCTCTCCCCCGTTGTAAGAAGCAGCCGTATAATTGACGATGTTGTTAGCACAAGATCGTTGTTTACTTGAATACTCGAGTACCAACGAGTACTGCTTGCCGATGATAATATTTCCATAAATTGTAATATTTTGCGTGCTGTTAAGTCGAGAGGACTTACATCCTTCTTCGAGACTATTGGCATTGCATATAGTGATGGGATAAAGAGAGGCTATCTGTTGCCCTAGGCCCGCTTGGGCACCAACATAACGCATACTATGGTGTGTTTCATGTCAAGTCAACTCAGCGAGAAGTCTTTTACACAAGTGAAATGGACTTACGCACTAATTAAGATCATCCGATTTTCGTAACGTATCGAGCAACGTTTTGATGCGGACGATCGCTCTTTATCTGCAGTGTAGTAAGGCATCAGAGAGAGAGAGAGAGAACTGATATGTAGTTTAAATTACCGTTTGATCGTTAGACAAAATTAAAGGTTGATGGGTCGTTGAAGCTTAGTTTTCAAGACGGATCAGAGATCTGCGTCGCTGCAAAATTCCAATTCGGATGTATATAGTCGTGCAACTGCGTTAGAAGATCTGCGCAGTTGATTAGAAAAGTACAAATTTTGCAATGGTAGGATACGCTAACACGATCACGGGTACACATCACACGAGTAAATTATAAGGGTGTGAAGAAAAATTTGAATTCAACTCAGCAAAGACATCTACCATATCGGTTAACAAAACTCTGTTAACGCCTTAACAGAGCTCTATTAAATAATTCCAATTAAGATATAGTTGGTGTTGCAAGCCTACACATATCCATATTAAACAACGCAAAATACTTTTGCGGACATCTCATGAATCTAAATGAAAATACCTTTCAAACAAGCTAAACAAATTGAAATTCTGCTTATGGGAACTATTTTTAACGACTTTTTTAAATTTTGTATGTTAGCGAAAAATGGGTATGAAAGAACACCAAAAATCGAGACTCCAGTGCAGCCAAACGTGAAAATGACGCCTATATTCACCTATGTCACGTGAATCTAGGGGTAGACGTGTATTCTTTTATTTCCTTTTCTACTTCTACTGCGGCGGCGTCGGCGACGGTTGTAGTCTTCTCAAATTTTGAGTATTTTTGTTGCACATTTAAATGGATCCGGAGATCGGTTTGAAATATCTAAAGGAGTCTTGGATGGAATCAAAAAATTTCATACCGATTCAGTTGACATAATTCATTACAATGAAAAATGTTCGCGCACTCGTCAATGCAAATGTAGTCTTCCTTGGAAGTATTCAAATTGATAGTCTTTATATTTCGCACTGAATGATCACTGCGGTAGCCCAAAAGACGGTGGTAGCAATCATTTCTTTGTCCATTTAATTATCATTTGATGAAATGATTTTTCAATTTTGGTATGAGTTGACCCATAAGCTAACCGATTTTCTAAGAATCCAAGTTCTAAAAATAATAAAACCAAGTAAGCATTTGTGGTGCAGCGACCGCGCTGAACCTAGGGACAACGCTGCACTATATACTCTTGTTCCATGTGCATTTTTCGCTAAATTTCAAAAAATCTTTAAAAATAGTTCCCATAAGCAGGATTTGAATTTGTTTAGTTTGTTTGAAAGCTATTTTCATATAGATTCATGAGATGTCCATAAAAGTATTTTACCTTGTTTAATATGGACGGAGCAGGCTTTCAAATTCAACTATATCTTAATGTTAATTACTTAACAGAGCTCTGGTAAGCCGTTAACAGAGGTTTGTTAACAGATATGGTAGGTGTCTTTGCTAATTAAAATCGAATTTGTCTTCACACCCTTGTAAGTTATTGATCGTCGCAGTTTTCATTTACACTTTTTTGTTAAATGTGCATTAGTCAGATGGACAGATAAGGATAGATTCTACTAGAAATCTTTGTTAAGCTGTTTTTGAAGGACACATTCACAAACATTCAACTCGCAATTTTGTGAAAATTTGTAGATTGCTTCGGTTCATCGAAAAGAATATGCATCAAGTTTTCGAGAATTCATATGAGAGATAACTTGACGGTCGGAAGTGACTCAGCGATATGCAAGCTGCGCCGTCATTGTTTTATGCGTTAGCCTTCGTTACGTATACGTGAATGGAGGACGGTTATAAAGTTATTCATCCACTAATGCGAAATGTAAAGGACGCGTAACTATAATGATTTTATGAAAGTGAGGCTTAATTCAGTTGATTGCCTTTGACGTTTTGTAAGACTTTTTGACGAACTGTCACCAATTTGTTGTTCCATTATTTATAGATGTTTTTGCGACGATCTTGCTTTCGTTTGTATCTTCAAGCATTGCCCACAAACTATGCAGTGCATATTAAGCGTTTGGATTTTGGAATTTGGTTTTGACTTAAACTTCCAGCGCGTTACGATTTGGACTTTACACAGATCCATTTTTTATTATAATAATGGATTCTGATTATAAACGATCTGCATCTCGGCAGTTTTCGAGACATTTTAGTGACATCTGGTACACTAGCATATTTCGGCCCGAGGACGAATATTGCTGAAAAAATGATGACTTTCTAAGTGACGACCCCGCCCTTTAAAGAGGATCGGTAATTCTTAATGAAAATCGTTATTCGCCCTAAATGAATGTCGAAAATTGCAATGGGATGGAATCCGTATAAACTTTGCTAGGACGCGCCACTTTCTTTCCTTACTCTCTGCAACGATTCATTTATATATATATATATATATATATATATATGAACCTGCGTAATTTGGTCTTTACTACATACATTTCTCCTTCGTATAATTTATCTAAGTTTTATATTTTTGTATATTTAACTCTTACACATGTATATATTTGGACTTGTACATAGTATTGTCATATATATATATATATATATATATATACATATTCCTTTGTAATATGCGTCTATCCTCTCTGTCCACTTTATATATGTATGTATATATAATCATTTACATAGATAAGCTTTTTTCTTTTACATAGTGTGTGTATTTATGTTCGCTTTGGAGTGAAATTCATGAGGTATTGTCGACAGTCTTGTTGCCATATCGTCATATTGGTTTTTTCTCTCGACGAGCAAGTAAACCCGTTTCTCTCGACTCCCAAGCAAGTTAATGATATTACTTACTGTCGCATTAAGACTACATTTTATTGTCATCTCCCGCCAGATAGTAAAAAACTCGAAAGGCCATTTAATGTTTTATAAATTTCTCGAAACAGAGCTGCTGGAAAATTCTAAGTAATATCTCGCAACTTTCTTACAAAAAAGTAGAAACTTTAGAGTCGGTCGTTGCCGATCGTTATTGTGTTGGATACCAAAATGCTCTTACCATAAAGATTTATTTACTTTCCCGATAAATTGTCAAAATGTATACCTTGTTGTTGTACGAGCGGTCATCAGGGAAGTAATCCAAAAAGCTGGCCCATTCCAAATTTTTCACGTCATTTAGCTTTTTAAAAGCTGTAATTTTTTTCATACAACTATTTTTTCACGCCATTTTATGGGAAGTGATCGTAAAAACGATTTTCAATAGCGTTTGTCCTTTGACCGAACTTCATCTGTGTACTGAGTTAAGTCAAAATTTATTAAAAATGCGATATGAATCGATCGTCAGATAGATGGACGGACGGATAGGCAGATGGGCAAACTAGATTAAGTTGATTCAGATCAGTTGTTATTCTATTTCTATTTTGGACGCTTCTACTTGTTACACATAGATCCGCACGAACTGACGCATCTTATGTGAAATGCAGAGTGTGATAGTAAGCAGAACATTTAAGTTTTATTATTTTGGATCGACTGTAATTGCATTTTGTTTTAATTTGTTTAAATTTAATAATTTTTCTCAACGAGTAGTAAGTAAGTTAAGGTTCATCCTCGAAAAGTCGATTTTCGCGCTCTCTTCAGAATTTTTAAGAAAATTTGAAATGTTTTTCATTTTTGATCGCACAAAGCATTCGTGTCTTACACTAAAGCTAAAGTGAATTTGCTAAGTATGTATGGTAAGTAAAAACTGTTTCTTATCCTGTTGTGTTTACCTAAATTTCAAGGCATAACACTTTAGGTGGCTTACACGTGTACATGTTTGTGAGTGATGAAGAAATGTCTAAAATTTCTAAAGTATAAAAAGCTGTCAAGCTCGAAGTAAATGAGTTGCTTTAAAATATTCCTTCTTTTTTGCTTCTCTTTTGGACAACTTTCCCGCTTTTTCATACTGTTACTGTTACTGTTACTGTTATTGTTGTTTTAGTGGTCCGCCCGATCCTTCCTTGACTTTGATTATAATTTCATTCAACACTCGTGCACAGTGCACACCGAAAGGCAATCGTACAATTTGATTCACGTGTATGTAGGCGAATGTTTTGGTTAGTTGGTAATCAAACGCATATACACACCCATACACCCAACAGAAACATAATGAAAGAATACATTACGTAGAGTTTTAGTTATCTTTGAGCACAGAATAAAAACAACAGTAAACTCACTCGAACAATGGGATTTTGGGGTTTTTGTTTTCGGTTAGCTGTTGTTATACGTATTATTGTTGTCGTTGTCGCGTTCGTACAGTGGTCTGTTATTTCCTTTTGCTCAATTTTCCTGCTTTTTTTGTGTTAACCGCAAAACAAAAAATATATACATTTTCTACCCGTTAAGAAAAAAAAAAAAAAAGAATAAAGTGTTCACGTAATGAACGTAACGTGCGATGCGTGTATGAGTATTGGTAGATTTTTGTTTGACTTTCACAAAGTTACGAATCTTTTTATTCATTTTCACTTTCATTTCTTTTTATTTTCTCTTTCATTCTTTTCCTTTATTTCTTTCTTTTGCTTTTACTATTTACAGACACAATGTTTGGGATTTTGAGAGATATTATTGTCGAAATAAACAAACGCAACCACACACACACACACACACACACACGCACATACAAACAGATACCGATAATATCTATACTATTTTTGTATATTTATTTATCGAGAAGTGGATATCATTCTGTTCAATTGTTTCTTTTTATTTTCTGTGGGTTCCTGTTATATATGTAAGCAGATTGTTATTGCGCTTGGAAGAGACAAACGAGACAGAGAAGAAAGAGCCCCACGTCCCACTTCGTACTTTCATCGGCAAAGAAGTGAAAAAAATGTGTTTATCATTTAGATTTCAAATATATCTGCTGGGAATGCATTAAACAACGACTTGGAACGACATTAACGTTCGTAAATTCGCAAACTGTGATCCTTAAAATTACGTTCTTTTCGTTTTTTTTGTTTTTGTAGATTTTGTTCACGAATTACGTATACACACTGCAACATATCTCGGGCAGTATTAAAGTCAATATGTCAATGAAAAAATAGCGATTTCCTTTCTAGAGCTAAATGTAGATCAGGCATGGTGTACGGGTGGGTGATTGCTCGTAAATCTTGCCCATTTCTACAAATTTCCCCCCGATAAAAATGGCAGGTAAGAAAGTCATAGTTCGGCAGTTGTCCGTACACCGTAGATGTTCAATCCATAACTCTTCGTTCGAAAATCGCTTAAATCTCCTGTGGAACAATTGCTGTTATTGTCAAAGATCTTATAATTCGAACATAAGGATATATATAGACAGAGAGATAGACGGACAGACGATAGATATGGAAAATAATAATAAATTGATTTGTACAATGAAACGTGAATCTATCTTAAATTCTTCCGGGCGTTATATATACATTCGTACAAACTTAATATACCCGACATTGCAATGTGATGTATGGCACACTAAATCCTCTTTCGCTTTCATGCGTTTCTGGTTACAATACCATTGGCTGCTTGTTGGTTGACAAAAAAAGATCTCCTTTTCCACGTAAATTGAAAAAATCCGGATCGTATATGCTCGCGTAAAAGCGAATTTTTCACGGCTAACTTCCTGCAGCCGTTGCACCAGAGATTCGCAAATATTTTGTTAAATCGAGGTGCGACAGTTAATCGATTGGAGTTTCGAGGAAATATATGCGTCATGTTTTAAGTAAATGGTAACTTTCGGGATTTCGTGTATTGTTCGCGTTGTTGTTATGAGCATATCACACACATTTATATGCATTAGGTCTTGATGTGGGTTATGATGGGTAGATGAAGTCCACTTTCAAATTTTGGTTTAAACTCTATACAGGATGGAAAATAAAGGTACACGGCCCACTCGTGTGTTCATCTATTCATACATAAATAACCGGATGTAGTATATATATATATATATATATATATATATATATATTTATACAGATATATGCGAGAGATGGGTATTTTTTGATTTTACAAACGAAATTGCAAATCCATTCGACCATAATAGGAGAAGAGTTCTTATCTCTTAATATTTTCCGAGAATAGGTTTTAATTATATCAATAAATATGCATATCCACGTATGTATGCATCTATGTTCAAAAAATGCATTATTTTATATTTTACATAATAATATAATCTCTCTCTCTCTCTCTCTTTCTCTCTCTCTCTCTGTTGGGGGTCTTTATAATGTAGTAGATAGTAAAGAATGAAAGGTATAAAATATACGTACGTACATATATGTGTATCGTATATTATATGTATGTATGCATGTATATATATATTATTTAACAAGTATTTGCGTATGCATGTAAGTGAGTGAGTCTATTTTTCAAATTTTCATAAATGCCATGCTCAAGAATATTTTAAATTGATAAGAATTCTTTTATGACGTATGACATAATATGTGTGTTTAGTTTTATATAATGAACGATTTTTATCATAATCAAAATGTCAATCGATCTCGATTATGTTTTTTTTAATTAGAAATTTTTGAAAAAATATATTCAAAGTAAATTTAATGCTGAACTAAAAGCAATAGCGAGATATGTTCATTAATGTTTCGTTCCAGTTTATCGATAGATCGTTTCTTCGAAGGAAATCGTGTACAATTTCGCATAGAAATAAGGAGTAAAATATACTAAATATACTATCGAATATATTCGGATCAGATTATATCCGATTAGGGTGCGCATTTGTGTTAAAAGAGTTAGTTTATGTTAGTTGTGCCTTTTATTGTTGTGCGGTTGTTTGCACTTTTTACTTTTTTTTCCTTTTTGTAAAGTATGTAGATTTGTGTGTGGATTTGTGTGTATGTGCTTCAATG
The DNA here is from genome assembly GCA_001077435.1 of Glossina morsitans morsitans. NCBI lineage: Eukaryota > Metazoa > Arthropoda > Insecta > Diptera > Glossinidae > Glossina > Glossina morsitans. The sequence continues at coordinate 59,344 of CCAG010017454.1, read as the reverse complement.
TTTCTATTAATAAATAACAAATGAAATTCAAAACACATTTCAATTCTCCGAAAGAGAGATTTTTTTCTCGATTTTATTTCATTTTCAAAGCATTTTCTATATATGTGCCTGTGCATCGTGCACTCACACAGCGCTACGATACATTGCTTGCTAATGCACTTCTAAGTCTTAAATTCTAAACTTATTTGCTGTTGTGTTCTTTGGTTCTGCCTTTCCTTGTGCTTGTGCTTGTGCTTGTGCTTGTGCTTGTGTGTATGCGTCTGTGGTGTATGGCAATGCAGGCTCTTATACAATTTTAAACTCGTGTATGCAAAAAACTTGCATAAGGACGCAAACGTTCGCCTTTTTATATATATACATAAATATGTATGTAATATATGTTTGTGTGTTTATTTGTTTGTTTGTTTGTTTGTTTCAATTTTATAAAACTTAACCATACATGGAATTAAACAAGTTTTTATATAAAAGTATATGTGTTTGTTTGTGTATGTACATGGATGTGTGTGTGTTTGATATATATATATATATATGTATATATTTGCCTGTGCATGTTTTTATACGTGTGTTTGAGCTTATATTTTATATGTACGACGTGTTTTTGACCTTTTTAACTTCCAAGCGTAACATTTCATAGCCAGAAAACCTTGGTTGCTTAAAGAAATAACAACACATACACACACACACTAACTTTTTAGGATTCAATTAATGTTTATGTGTTTTTTGAATATTCACATACACGCATACACGCACACACGCACACACACACATACTATACTTTTGTCGAACTATCTCTACCATGCACTACATCCGTTGAACATCGGTGCGGTGAGTGCACATACGTGTCTTATTTTGTTTCCATTTCTTCTTAGTTGACCGTACAATATTTCTAACGTAAAAAAAACAAAGTACGCAGATAAATTTCTCTTTGTCTTTAGGTTTTTTTCTTGTTTCATATTTTTCAGGTTGTTAGTCCCAGCTATTAAGGTTTACTTCTCCTCACGTTTGTGTCTTTGTTCGTTGATTTTTAAAAAATGTTGCTTTTTTTTTTTTTTTTATTAAATTCTTAATATCCTTTAGCAAGAAATTCCTCTACGGTAAATTTTTTAGCAATTACGTTTAAAACAAAAAATATAGAAAAAAAGGAAAAAAACAAAATAACACAAAACTATTTTCTTAAGACAATGCAGCAAACGATGATGTGTGCAACTTAACAATGAAAATTAATTAAAATATTGTAAAATAAGTGACCGTAAAATGTGTTTATGATCTTAACGAATAATGCGTGTTATACGATATCTAAGGGAATATAAGTATGTTTGTATACCATTGTGTCGTTTGTTCACGAAAATTCTGAGTTGAGTCCGGTTCTCTTTCAATCTTCTCGAATGCCAAGCATTCCGGGATTTCTCGCTGGTTGTACAAACACGATCCGTCTGTCACATTATTCCCGTATATAAACCACTTTTCATCGCCCTTTTCATCCAAAAACTTAAAAAAATGACTCGATTTTGATAAAATTTCGTTCCATTAATATTTTCACTACTTGTTCATGTCGCATTCAAAACTTTAAGATTTTTCACTTTATGTTACGAGTTCCATTTTTGGAGAAAAGAGACGTACAAGACGACAAGGTCAACTTAGCTTTGCGCCCATTACTTTTACATCACTCTTTCATAGGGAACTAAATGCCTGAAATTTCATTTTCACTCATTCTTCACTCTATCCGTATGTGTTATGAGCAATTTTTCTTTGAGAAACCTGAACTCTGTCACACAATACGTCAACTAAACGGCTACAACGATGTACTTCTACTTAATTAATTTTTACAAAAAATTTTTTCATATAATCTCCTCTGTTTTTTTTCGTTTTTTTTTTTGTTTTGAAAATCATTTATAAAAAAAAAATTTATTAGATTTTAAAACTTTTTTCTTAGCCTCGTTTCATTTTTTTTTTTTTGTCTCCTTTCGTAAGAATTTTGCCTTAGTTAACAAATTGCTCATCAATAGTCCTTCAGTAATTATTGCAATGAATTGCAAAAAGACGACTAAAAAGAAAAAAAGTACTTTTGTCAAGAAAAATGAAGAGCTAACAGCAGCATCTCTATCCTAATTTAGGCTTAAGAGGCAATTCTTATATCCGTTGTAATTATATGCATAGAGGTATTTTAGTTTTGTGCGTTCGTCTGTGAAAACTGAATGAATATTGAAATGAAAGGGAAAGGATACTTGCAACCAATATGCTTAACTGCATTCCGCCGCATTTCGATTTCAACAAGCAAACATGGGATCATGTAGTGAACAAAGCGAAGGAATTTAAAAGTGCTTTTATAACAAGCACAACACAAGAATAGCGCCGATTGGCTTATTGGCCCGAGTTAAAGAATACGTATCCAAAATTTGGTCGACAGCAGGAGCACAATCTCACCTTCTTAATAATAAACTAATAGGTGTGCCCTTGCTAGCTTGCGTGCGAAACTCTGTCGATCCACTGAAATATAACGGATGCTATTGATGCTATGGATGCTATCTTCTTTATGCGCCTATTATCGTAACTTCTCGCTAAGTGAGATTTGTCTTTGTAATAAGTCTTTTCCTATTATATATCCATCGGGCATAAGCGAATATTTTTTACATAACATCTGTCTGTCCCTATATAGGATATTTTACGAAGTAGAAATTTCATATTCGGAAACAGAAAAGATTACACGGACTCATATCAAGTGTGTAGGATACTTGCTCGCCTGACTGAATTCATAGCAAAAAAATTCTCGCACAACGATGACTTTGTTCATTGTCGCGTTATAGTGATGTAAAATCCATGAACGTCTTTATTATAATTTTTTTCGATTTTTCTTCAAATGTGTCACGATATCTGAACAGTATTCCCTACTTATATGGGGCGATGGTCGTCTTGTTTACATTTCTAGAAGGTGAGTCGAGGTAATTACATAAGTCAACTAAGTTGTTCAGATTTTTAGCAATGGAAGACTGTTGCACTCATCAATGAATAATTGGGCTACAAACCACTAACTGCACGGATATCTCATATAGTATATGTATATGTATGCTTGATCATTGCAAGATCTTCATTTGACTTCTCTTCTGAGCCGACTAATTGGAAATGAAAACTAATTTTTGGCAACGCGTTTCTTAACTTAAGTTCACAAAACTAAGTTGAAATTTTGTATCGTTTACCCGCAAATTCGCTTGCAATCATCTCGTATATCAGAGTGTGGGAGAGACAAAGACAAAACTGAGAGACATAAGGTATTCTTGCGAGTGCGGCTCTCAAATAAGGGCGACAATAGTTTACATGAATTTAATTCTACGTATTGTTCATGGAGATGCAAATGTTGCGGTCAACTCTCGTTAAAAATTTGCTGAGTACAAAACTATCCGCGGCTTGCAATCTGTTTCTTCGCCATATATCAGACGTAATAGACGAGAGGGTACGGTTCACGAAAATAGTATCGAAAAATTTTCGAAAATAAGAATTTAAGATTTGTGAACTAATAAGATTCTGTGGGCCGGTCCTCATATGACTTCGGTTTCGGCATAGCAGCGATGCGGCTTTGTCTTTAAGAATGAAAAATAAAAATCGCAAAAGCTCAGTCTGGGGAGGATTTTTTTTTAACTTCTTTAGAGTGTGTCTATGCCAAGTGCTTCTGGATTTTACCCTTAGTCGCACAAATTTGATACACCATGTACCAGAAGTGTTCTGGGGTGCATCTAGTGATATCCTATCAAGCGAACGACAGATAACAAACGATTTAATATCAACCGAATATAACTTCCTTTCCAAAGTATTCGTAGCAGTTCCATTTTTACCGTACAATTTTGTCCATATAAGTGAGCGCACACTCATTTAATTTTGAGAGTGCACAGCGCTAACTGCCAAATTTGCTAAACTCGTCTATACTGCATATTCAAGTTTTATTAATTTTTGAACGCCGACATTACTAACAGGAAAACTTTGACATCAATTGCTTTGTTTACGCTTTGTTTTGCCTTAAGACGTATTAAGTGATGAAAATGCAACTGAAATAATACTCGAAGCGGCGTAGTTTTTAATAAAATCTTGTTGCTGTTGTTTCTTGGCAGGAAACTTTTGCTCTTCTTTACAAAAAATCAAGAACAATGTAGTTCTGAGAGGAAATGATTACTAGTTGTCCCATTCGCATCTTGTGGTGCTTCAAAAAATATAGTTTTTTTTTTTTTTTTTTTTTTTTATTATAAAAATTATTTTGGCAAAGTTTACGCGTTGTAAGCATTTTTTGGCGCAGTTGTCATCAATTTTATTGCTCAGAAGAATTCACAAGCAGATAACGAGTATAAGAGTAGAGAGTTAGAAACCAAACAAAAAAAAAATTTGTCTTTTGTCGACTTTAGTAAATTTACCATGTAAATAAAAGGCTTATGATTCTTTATCAGTAACAATCACGCCAAAAGGCCAATTGGTACCATCCTGACACCCTATTTAAATACACAAAATATATAGAATTTTTTATGCAACAACTCTCATATACAGGCTAGGGTCACGAAAACAAGATGACTTTTCAAATTTCGTAGACGTATGAGAATAGGGGATGGATGCATATTCTCAAAGGATTTGGTAAGCAGTAACAGGAATCGAACTTGGGTTTTCAGAGTTTGTGCCCGACATCTTAACCACTAGATTATACGGTAGTCAAGCAAATCTGAACAAATTCTTATAAAGTTTTTAAAGCTTAAAGTGAAGAAGAAGAAGAGATAACTTCAAATTTGATATAACGAGCAAATCTGATACGTGTTGCAGATACATATAACAATTCCGATTTGCAGGATGTGTTTATTTTCAGTAACTTGGACACAATCTGCAAACAAGCAGGTTTCGAGACCGCATCCCAGTAATGTTTGAAAGTCTGTTACTAGTTAAGAATGTGCATAACTTAGAGAGTCTCCGATGCGTACCTCTGCATGTCACTAATATTTGATAAATTTCACGTATGCTTTACGAAGACGTACAAAATGATGTGCTGATGTGATGCGCCAGCTGACACGTAATTTTTTGGTCAAAAAGAACACCGTAATCATTCCTCAACCACCCTATTCACCGGGATTGACTTTCTATGACGTTTTCGTGTTCCCAAAAACAAAATAGACCCTTAAAAGGACGGGCATTTGCATTGTTGGAACAGCTCCAGGCCATACCAAAAAGGCGCATATCAAACCAACTTTGAAGATTCAAAAAAGCACTGGCGCAAAAGTATTATGTCTAAGGAGGTTGCTTTGAGGAGGACCAAACAGAGGTTGATGAATAAATATATACCTTTGGAGGAACTTAAAAATAATGATGAACGGCAATGTTTTACGCCTTCTCAAGTTCGCGACTATTTGAAATGTATTGGTGAACGAACGCAATCCAAGTTTAAAATCGTCAGCTTTTCTCCAATTTTTGCAATTTTAACAAACACACCGATAGGTAGACAGTAAGAGAGTACAAACTAGTTGGCCATTTTTACATTGCACTGTAATATATCATAGGCAAGCGCATACGAAGAACTTTTTTGGAATTTAGTTTAGCCTTTGGACTTATCAACCCTTTTAATAATTTTGGATTTTTATGATTTTCGCATTTTCTCATTTTCGCATTTCACATTATTGACTGCCAGTAATGTAATGTAACGATGACATTCCATTTTGATTACATTTTACATTTAGTGTTGTTGTGGGCGAAGTTTACGCATAAAATAATGATTTTAATTAGAACGTAGCCTTGAACGCAACATAGGCAAACACTACCAGAAATCAGTTAATTAAAATTGCGATACATTTTAAGTTAATTTTGGAAAAATTTCAAATAATTCCTCTAAGCAATAACTAAAACACTAGATTAAATAACCTACAAACATTTACACCCTACTCCATTTCGTATAATAATAAGAGTGTGTTATGCTTATATTGAGGTTTGCAACACCGACGAGCACCTAACATAGACGCATCTTTTATTGTATCAATTAATACGAGATTATTTTCTCAAATGATTTAAGTACGTCTGTCCGTTGCTTCCTTTGGCATAATGTACACAAAAAATAAGTATAAAACAATTTTCGAAGCCCCTCTCATAGTCAGATTTTTGCCAAAATTAGTCTTTATATGACACGAATGAATCGAATTTTCAATATTTTATGATGAAAGTTACTCCCAAAAAAAGTGATTTGAACTGTAGTGAAAGGCTGGATCAATTATAGTCGTTTTTCTGAATACCTTATAAGACTTCCCATAAGAAAGATATAATTTTTTTGTATATTATGGTAAAAATACATAAGTTAGTCACGTACTCACAATTCTTGTGGAAAATAGGTCTTCGCATGGCAACAGCGTTGTATATTTTTGATATCTCATGACGTGCATAGGCAACGATTTGTATGTAGCGAAATGAAGTCAGGTATTTAATAATCGGCTTTTTTCGATCATACAATTTTAGATTGCTTTTTAATAAAATTTAGGCAAATTTTTCATTGATGATGAGATGATGAACAAAAAATTTATTACTTTTTTCATATGATTACAAGTTCATAAGGCAAAAGGTGTTGACGCAAATATGTGTACGCGCGTAAACGCCGTTATGTGGTGCAAAAGTGGTGCAAATCTACTCTTTCTGCTATTGAGATAATCAATCATTTGTTTTCAAATCGATTGAAAAATAGAAAAAATTCATTAATTCAAATGTTTTCAATATTTTCCGAGAACAGTAGTGAGAATAAAATTAATTTTAATGAAGTCAAATGAATTCTGAAGCGTTTTTTTTTTGGCGCCGCTTAATTTTGCCGATTCTTACGTGGTACGTGTAGATTTATTCCATTTAAAAAAAAAAACAAGTAAAAAAGTTATATTTGGCGTCGGCCGAATCTCTCGTACCCGTCACTATGTTTTTCGCATTCTCCTCTTCACGTTCTTTTATTTGCTACGCATATCATTGTTATTATTAAGAAATAAGTGATCGCCGCAAAAATTTTTGTTAAGAAAAATGCGAGTTACGTTCAGTTCATGGTTCACTGCGCGCTTCTGCTTTGGCCAATTGAGCCCATTTTCAATATCAACCTGCATGCAAAGACTTCCAATGTTTCGATCAAATTTCAAGTCGATATTCTCATTTTTGCGACCAGAAGGGTGCCAACAACAAACACCACACAGACGGACAAACATAAGCAATGTTTAGTCAAATCAGAATTTCACGCTGATCAAGAATTTATAGGGTCTCTGAAGCTCTTCTTTGACTGTTATATACATTACGGAAAAAAAGCAAAAATGAATAAACATGCCCCTCATCTTACAGTGGCGGGTATAATAAATAAATAAATATAGCCAACTATATTGAAATTTCTCTGTAATGGAAAAAATATAAGAAAAAAAAAAAAAAATAAAAAATAAATAAAAAGTTCGATCTGCAGTAAATTTTATACTTCGTTTTTCTTCTGTTTATTTAAAAGCTAAACTCATATATGTGTATGTTATATGTTAAAGTCTCAGTTCGATTGAAAACTGTGCCGCAAAAAACTTTGTTCAAAGAAATTTTATTCAAGTTGTTAAAGTTATTTTGATGAAAACTTGGAAAAAAGAATTCAGAGATTAAAGCATCAAAAATATGAAAAGAGAGATTTTATCGGAACGTGTGGTCTTGCTTGGCAAGCACAAATCTAAATTATTAGATTAATACATTAATCGACCGAGATAAAGATGGAAAGTAATTTGGATTGTATGTGCACCTAACGAGAGAGGCTTTAAGGTGCAGACGTTTCTAGGTCATAACAAAAAAATTATTTATTCAATTAAAAGTGAAACCAAATCGAACGTAGAGATGACGTTGCGAAAACAAAATGTTTATAATTTCACTATATATATACTATTTGTACACGTACACATGCATACAGACGCGCGCACACATACCATACCAATGCGGATAAATAACAAAAAAAAAAATTGCATTTTTATGCTTTGTTTTTGTATTTTTGATATCTTGTTTTAAACTATTCGGCGCATGTTGTCGATTTGTACGCGATGTTTCATAAAAGTGCAGAGAAAGCATATAGACAAGGCACGCAATTGCTTAGGTAAGACGAGGAGAAGCGGGGCAAGTGATTCGATAAAAAAAACATATACGAAACATATCTTTACGCATTTGCACGCGCATACGAACAGTAATTGTGGTGACAATAGCGGTGTGCATGTGTATATATATATATATGTGTGTGTGTGTGTGTTTGTATTTGTGTTTATGTGGTTATGTGCGAAAGCAACCGTTATAAACGATCGATTGAACACAAACCAGTTAAAATTGTTTTTGCCAGAGATCAAAGAAAAAAAATTAAGGCAAGAAAGGCGACCACAATGACAACAGCGTCAAGAAGAAAATGGAGAGGACGAATGAACGAATGAATGTGCATATAATGCTTTCACACATGCACATTTAAAAAGTGTTCATAAAATAGTGTATTTACGAGCGCCATCCTATTACGTAATGCAGGTTACTCGTGCTAGTCGTTTTGTTTTTGTTATTGCTATCGTTCTATAAAGGAATTGCATGCATGAACAAGTTTCTAGTTGTATGTGCGTGTGCGTATGTGTACACTAATTTTAGTGTTTATTGTAGAGAAATAAACCGCTATATGTCATTGTGCGTGGGGCGCCAGTAAAGCATGACTAAACGAATAAACTGGCAGTTGCTATGTTCGCGCTGTTGTTCTTGTTGTTATTGCTGTTAATGTTGTTGGGATATTTGCGTGCGTGCAATTGGTGTTAATGCGAAAAATTGCTTTGACCGCTTATAATAACGCACATATAAACTCTTCTCGGAACTCTTCTTGTCATTGCGATAAAGAATATGCCAAAATTATTAAATTGTGCTTGTAAGGACACACACACACACACACCCACACACACAATATCGAATTGAAAAGTACAAGAAAAGCTCATCAATACGCATCGCATCGTCTTCGAATGTAATTGATGTAATTATTGTTGAACACATGCGTACATACATACATACATACATACATACATACATACACACATATACATAAATATAAATATACATACATAAGAGAATGGTAATAACATATTGATAATAATCAAGTCATAAATTTATATTTTGAACGTGAAGTACAAGCATTTATTCATCGTTGCGACTCAGTTCACTAATGCATTCAACAGCATTTTGTATATTTCCTAATATTCCATTTTGCATATAAACATATGTTGGTCGTCCTCAGGGAAAAAATTCATAATATATTTCATGCACACATTTCTGCGCTTAGCTTAATTAATAAATATAAAATTTAATAAATAAATCGAAATAAAAAATTTATGATTTATGATATCGAGAGATCTGGATTTTGGCAACTAAACGTATAAATAATGAGCATTTAGGAAATCAATAAATCATAGGAAATCGTTAAAGGAAGCCTTTCAAAAACACACGATACGACACACACGTGCAAATTATTATTTTTATGTTCTTATTTTTTATCATTGTTTTTCCATTCAATGCAACATAAAAGATTATCTTCTAATTTCACTCGCAATTCATTTTAGAGTTTTCTTGCAGTAAACATATTTTCAAACTATTTACTCGCAATTGTTTTAATGCACGTGAGAGGGAAGTTTAAGCCAGTGTGGGACTTGCACTCACGAAAATCCCCTCACACATCTGGCGATAGTTCCAAAACTACCGTTAGGTATGACGTCGGGACAACCATCTGAGCCTTAACTCAACTTGTTTGTCTTAAGGTCATTGCACTTTGTCTATTGCGAGCACATTCCGCCCGTCGCAGCTTGGACATTACGGTCACACAGGCCTCTCTCTCGTTAACGCCATTCTAGATGAACAGTGATCGTGCCATGCTACCGACAAGGCATTGTGGGTCAATTCGCTCGTCAATAATAGCTTTAATTTTGCTCCCTTTTTATTGGAAACGTAGGCATTCCAGCGTGACATGTTTTGCTATTTCCTCTACGCCAGGACACTGAGCACAAAGAACTCATTACCGTGATCGTATATATCGTGGCGATATTGTCTAAAGCAGCCATGACCGCTAACCTTTTGCGTCAAAAAGTAGTCTATGCTAACCAACTGTCTTGTTATCCTTCTTTTCATTTCATTTATGAGTCCTTGTGTCAAGCGCTTCTGTACAGACTTGCCCTATCTCCGCTGCCATTTGCACATACTGCCTTCTGCAAAGCGCTTGCTCCCAAGCCGCCGTCTTGCATGATTGCAATTTTGTGTGTTTTCTGGCCGTTTTATCTGGCATTAGCATGCGTGATGTGAGGCACGGCACGCCAGCTATGTCCTCCCATTGGTACCGCATGCATTATTACTTCTCCTTTGGCTTGGCCCTTCGATATTCACCGACCCCGTCTAGTTTTATCACATACAACATTGATGTGTAGTAAAGACGAAAGTCTAAACCCTTTATATTTTATTGTTGGCGTGCTGCATACTTTGTGGTCGTCCATATTTAATATGACTGTTTCTTTTCTTTTTCTCCTGCTTATTAAAACAGCTTCGGTCTTCTGCCGAGCTAAGAATTGTGCTTTAATGTTGTTCGGCTATAGAAATAATAGCCAGCATATTCTATTATCTTTACGCCTCTTGGTACCGGTAGCATTAGTAGCTCATCATACAGAATATTCCAAAGAACTGACTTAAGTATGGAGTCTTTTGAAACGCCAGCCGTCACGCAGTATATTTTAGAGCCCGTTTCCGTTCGATAAAGAAAACAATCATGTGAGTACCTCGTCATAACACACATCAGATACAGCGGTACACGTAAACTTTGGATGTGTGCTCAGTTAGCCGAATTAAAGGCAACCTTGATGTCTCGAATGACTACAGCATGATACTTTTGATGTTTTTTATAGCGTCTTCGGCAAGAGTTTTCATCTCGATTATAAGGTCGACAGTTGATTGCCCGCTTCGAAAGCCTTAGTGATTATTCGAGATTTCGCCCATTTGCTCGATATAATCCTACGGGCGTCTGCAAATGATTTTCTCCAGTATATTCCCTAATGATAGCGGACAGGAAATACGCCAGCATGTAGACAATTATTATAAAGTTACAGAAATGGCTGGGCGTTTCCTTCTATGGCTGGTTTTGGGACTTTGTTTGAAATGCCATCCGGATCTGCCGCTTTTTGTTTCTTAGTACCCGCTCTGCAACATTTCCTTTCTCAATAGTGATGTCTGTGCAAAGGTAATTTACTTCACTTGTCCCTGTCTCAGGGACAACATGCTTCGGAAAGAGGCTTTCTATTAGATTTCTTATGAACTCTAGAGATGCCGGAACTTCTTGCCTGATGTACTGTAGTTAAGCCAATATGACTTCCGATGCATCATTCCATGTGTGTGCGTGTATGTGTGTATGTATGTGTGTATGTGTGTATGTATGTATGTATGTATGTATGTATGTATGTATGTATGTATGTATGTATGTATGTATGTATGTATGTATGTATGTATGTATGTATGTATGTATGTATGTGTGTGTGTGTGTGTGTGTGTGTGCGTGTGTGTGTGTGCGTGTGTGTGTGTGTGTGTGTGTGTGTATGTATGTGTATATATATATATATATATATATGTGTGTGTGTGTGTGTGTGTGTGTGCGGATAACAAAAATTTGAAAAATGTAGATTGAAATTGTCATTAAGTGTTCAGCGAAAAAGTCAGTTGAATGCAATCCCGTTTTTGTTTTTTTGTATTTTCTTTTTCTTCCATTAATACTCGGAAATTCTCGCTCGCTTTAATATTTGTTGCAAAAAGAATTGCAGAAAAATTTCATTTATTATATGACGCGCGCATATAAAATGTCGCAACTACAAAGGCACAAACAACAAATCGAAACGATAAGGGAAAAAAAGAAATTCCTAATTAAATGTTAATCACACGCCATGTTGAGCTATTTTTATTTTGTAATCTTTAGTCAATTAAAAGCAGAAAGCGAACCGAAAACGGTTAAAAGAAGCAAAAGAAAAAAAATAAATAAAAAAATAAAATAAAAATAACCACAATGTTCAATTTGTTTTTGTATTTTTATGCTTGAGCTATCTAAAAATACCAAATTACAAGAAAAGAGGTAAAAACAAGTGTCGCAACGAATCTTACATACACCGTGCGAGCTATAAAATTGTTGTTAATTTCGGGCTCACATGGACTGCTCGCGTGAATTGCGAAGCAAGGTTAAGGTAAATTATGTGCTTGTGCAGTTTTTCGTTGCCATGAAGGCAAGAAACGTTATCCCTGAGATCTGCTAAAGGACATTAGCCGGCCTTTGAGTGACTATTTTCGCTTGTTGCTTTCTCTTTCCGTGGATAGTCCATATTATTGAACGGCCCGCTGACGGACGATCTTAGAGAGGACCAGTCGATAAAATATAAAACTTGTCAATACGAAATCTAAGATAAAAAAGCGAGACAACAAGAGAAGATGAAGAGAAGCGAACAAGTAAAATTTGAATACATTTAAACTAACAGTGAATTGTAATGAAAATGCGCCTCATTTAATCGGCACTTGAGGGTATCTTTGCTTTCCTTTTACTTTTTTGCAATTGTGTTGGGTTTTTCCGTTGTTGGATTTTATCAGCTCATCGGAGGAAGTTTAACGTCTCGAAACGATCTGATAAATCGTTGTAGGTGTTGTAAACGGTCACATAAAGTTAATATAACTCCGTTATGCAGTGCACGGTATTCAGAAAAGCTGACACCAAAAAAAAAAAAAATTCTCCTTAGTCTAAATTATAAAATAATACAAGTATGACTATTCAGTTCAAATGCTTAGAGAAAAACATTTGTGTTCGCAGTAATTGGAAAGTATGAGCGAGTGAATGCTGTTGAAACGAAACAACTATTAACTAAAAACTCATAATAGACAAAAGCACACTTACAAAGAGACATATTAAATGCGTTGTAGATAGTGTTTTAAACGAAATAAATAGGACGCGAATAAGTGAGCGTTGTAATCTCTCTCTCTCTCTCTACACGCTTCCATTTACTCTCTTCTGAGAAGAAAATTGAATTGAAGAAATTGATTGCAAGAAGCATTAGAAATTAATTTCGAGTATTCGTTTTAGAAAACTTGCTTATCCTATTTGCACACATCACAAACAAACCAAAAAACAAAACGGAAAACAAGCGCTTTTACAAGCCAGACAAAGTCCACAAATTGAACATAGGAGTGCTTTTAATACGCTATGGTAACGCGATCGCAATGCATGCCTAAAGAGATTATACAGTTTAAAATTGGGCAAAGTCGAAATGGAAATACCTTACACCGTTTCGACAAACACAGTTCGTTTACCATTTTTCGTCACAAAGTGCTGAAAATTACATGGGGTTTCTATATAAAGGCTTACTTTTCACAAGGCTATCGTTATCTGGAAAATGATGCTTCAAACTTGTCTAATTTAGTCAAAATTATTTAGTACAGCGTAACTTTGTATGCCAAATTGTTGGTATGTATACCAATCTCCCCCATAAGATGCCAAAAATTCGACCATCTTGTCATATAAACTCTTATATATCGTAAGGATAATGAGTGCCGATGAAACGCTTCCGTTCGCTTTTCCGTTCAAATTTTTCTTATTCATTTCAATTAGCATTTTTGGACTTTTCTCATATATCGACCTATTCAACATTTGACTTTCTATGCGGAGTGGTCGTGAAAACGCTCCGACTGAGTTCCATATGCCATAAACTCTGTTAAAATATTTCGAAAAATACGACCTCTAGAATGAATCAAACAGACGGACGAACGGGCCTGGTTTAATCGATACAGAATTGATTTCGAAAGGTGGCTCTATCTCGCATCCTCCTGGATACTGTATACACTTGAAGAAACTCAATATATCTTTATCATCGCGCGTGTAGAATATCATAAGTGAGAGAAGCTTTAAAAAGTCTAAAAACATAAAAAAAAAACTTATGAACCAATGAAAGCGTAAAGTTAGAGAAAAAGGTTTTCCAGCAATAAACTATATATCTAGCACATGTAAGTTTGTGGTGACAAGTTTGTTAAACAGGTCCATGAGATCGTTTAATTTTATTAAGTGGAAGCGTTTACGATATTATTGCATGGTATAGTAATTTTTCCGTTATGATATGATCCTATATTCATTCAATGTATATATATATATATATATATATATATCGGTGCATCTGCTCTCTGTTCGTTTATTCGATGAAAATATATTAGGTTTCCTTTAGTCTGCGTATCTTTGGCCATCGTGTGCAACCATTATCATATATACACACATATACAATGGAATATACTCAGTACACATAACCATTATTCGAATTTAATTTCATAATAACAATTTTCTTTAATATAATAATAATTTTATATTCATTTGTTGTTTTCGTCTTCTTCTTCTTTTCAATTTGCAGTTATATGAACCTTTCAAAAAAAAGAGAAGGATGTTATTACGGGATAAAGAACAGAAGATAAAATGTAGTTAAAGTACGGAAACACTTTTTATGCCTATAAACTGATAATGTTGCAATGAGAAAAGAAATTACTCGTAACAACTCGTGAATAAAGTGAATTAAAGAGAAGCAAAATAAAGAAGAGAAAAAAAAGTGACGAAACAAAAAGTAAAAGTAAAGAAAGCAAAAAAAAAAAAAAAAAGAAAAGAAAGGAAGACAAGAGAACAGAACAAAATAGAGGAGAATAGAATAAGAAGGGAGAAAAAGAAATATTGTAAAAAGTTGCGATTAATATATATTTTGTGTGCTGCCCGTTTTATTGAAACGCGCATATAAATTATTATGAATAAAAAGCCACCTTTGCCTTTAACGGCATTTATAGGTGGTGCTACAGCGCAACCGAATGCCTCTAGTGTAACGACTGTGAATAGTGGCAATAATAATAATAGCGCAACAGTAGCAGCCGTGGCAACACCAACCTCCATGTGCTTTTCAACGACTGCCAAAACAGACAAACAACGCGACCATAATTCTGCTCAAACCGAAGTCAGTGGTTTGTGTGGCTGCCATAAGGCGCCTAAATCACATTGTATATCGGCTATAGGTATGTTTTTTTCTCTTTCTCTTTCTCTTTCTCTCCCTCCCTACCCCCTCCCCCACCCCCTCTATCCCACACTTTCTCCCTCACTCACTCACTCACTCTCTCTCTCTCTCTCTCTATTAAGAAATTTATATTGCAATCATTGGTATATTAGATCGAATAAACTTTTTATTGTTGTGTGCCTTAGATTAGAAAAAGAAAAAAAAGCAAAAAACAAACAAAAAAAAAACACTGTTTTATGATATTTTTTTTTTTATTATTTTTGTATTTTTTGTTGACAGGAGTTTTATTATTAGTGCTTCTATATACAGCCCTGGGCTCCATAATATTTGTAACGCTTGAAGGCGAACTTGAAGATATAAGCTCTTTGGAGACGGCTGTAGCTGCTTCGAAGCCTTATCCACGCAACGAGTTGGCAAATGCGGAAATCAGATCGAGGTAAGTGGTCCGTGACTGGGGTTACGGAGGGTGGCAAATAAAAAAGAAGAGAAGAAAATGAAAAGAAAAGTAAAAAGAAAAACAAAAACAAAAACAAAAACAAAAAACATAAAACATAATCACTCTAGAAAAAACTAACACAAAAATATACTTTTTGGGGTTGAGAGGTTATTACCGAAGGGCATTTATTTGCTTTGCTGTTGTTATCGTAGTTATTGTAGTTGTTGTCGTTGTTATAACACATGCACGCTAAGTACTAGCGCAAACATGCAAACATATTTAATGTTAGTTTCAGCACTTTTTCTCTCAAAACCTATGGACGTTTTTCTTTTCTTCTTCTCCCTTTTGCTAACTTGAAGCGTTTTTAAACATAACAGCAAAAGTGTTCGAATATATATATATATATGTATGTATATATATACATATAAATATTTTCCGTTATTTAATTTCTACTCTACTTGAATTGAATTATTTTGATTGTATTAGAGAATATGATCCGCTATTAAATTCATTTGCTATCAAGCATTGCGCACTCCATCGATAATCATAATTAAAGCGACCCCAGTTACATTTACATAATATGTTCACGAAGTATGTTGTGCAAGAAAATGTTTTCGCAATATATGCGAATAACAACATAATGATCATAGAGTAATGTATAATATAATTATATAAAATTATTATATAATAAAAAGAAAAAAAAAAAAAAAAAAAACTTTATGTCGGTTTTATCAGTACATGAAAATTGTAAGTAAACTAAATTTGATTAAGTGCACGTGCTCCTTGATGAAGGTTTTGAACCTTTTCTTTTCCCACTGATCAATTTTTTTACAAGTAAGGATCATGCCCATGAAGTAGACACATGGTAAAGAGAGGGCTCCTATTGCCGTTGGTGTCATGAAAGTATTGACTTCCTTGTCTGAAAGTATTATGCTGAAGCTTTACGCAACAGTACAAGGCATTCCGGTGAAGATTATCCAACATAGTTTTTTTGGAACTATGAATAGATGATGATCAAGCTCTGTGCCATATAAATACCGTTGACGGGAAACTTTACTTGTTGGGCTTAATTCGGAGAAAATTGTTGCTAAATTGTGAAAGGTGATGAATAATGGATGCGCTATGATATGAGCCGTTTTCGTTGCAAGTAGTGTAAGTGTATTTAATTTTATATGGAGATATTTAAGTTTTGGCACTTTTGGCAATAGTCATTACACTTGTTTTGTATTTTTTTAAATATTAAAGTAATTTAAATTTATAAGTTAATCATTTTCTTAATTGTGATTAAGAAAAATTTATTCTTAATAATGACTTCAAAAGCCCTTACACCACATTCAAAGTCAGCAAAAAGTAAAAATCTTACATTTACAAAATATTAACTAAGAGATTTTCGTTTTAGGAAATTTGTATTAAATACTCGAACAATGAAAGAACGTAGAAAAATAACAAAATAAAAAAGACTTCATTTCACTCATTTGCTATTTTAACCAAAATTATTTATACACTTACTACTATTCTTTAACTACTATATTTTACCTTTTTTCTTTGCGATCAAATTTTTGATGTATTGTCACGATGTACTGAAGGCATCTATGATAATAAATCAGTCATATCTGTACATTTTTCGAATTTGATGCGCCTGGAATGATGACATAAAAGTGTTAGTACAATATTTTGAAAAGTTCTGCGGTCTTCCCCGTGAGGGCAATAAATTGACCTTCTCACTAAATGAAGTCTTGACATTAAAGGCCTTATCCAACATATTTACAATCCATTTACTTCTTCACGATTGATATATTTTTTCGCCTTCTTAGAATTGCATCTTCTAAGGGTTTAGGGACATGCAATAAATCTTTGCCACACACATATAAAAATGCTCTAAAGAAATTGTGTAGTTCAATTTTGAACTAAATAGTAGAATGTCTTTGAGGAAAGTGGACCTACGCTTACGAAAATTTGTAATGATAAAAACAATGAAAATTTTGACAGATTTTTTTTGGAAAAAGTTTATATATGAAAAGTTCATAATAAACCATTTTTGACAAAATGGACTTACACTGCTTTCAAAGAAAACGGCT
Organism: Glossina morsitans morsitans; assembly: GCA_001077435.1. Taxonomy (NCBI): domain Eukaryota; kingdom Metazoa; phylum Arthropoda; class Insecta; order Diptera; family Glossinidae; genus Glossina; species Glossina morsitans. Next base: position 41,774 of record CCAG010017454.1, on the reverse strand, counting down.
CATATCTAAAGTACAAATAATTATCATGCAGACTAAAGACGGTAAATTTGGCCGACAATAGCACGCCTCTTTCGCAGAGTCTTAGCTGGACATAGCGTATTCTAGGAGCAGTTCCAGCCAAACAAAACTATCATTAGGGAATGCTATTAACAACAAACGCTGTAATTAAGCCGTAAGCCGCAGGTGTAGCATGCTAAAAGTCATGATACGATGATTTTTCACCACAATACTCTATGGACCCGTAAGGCGTAACTCGCTCAGCAAACACTGCCTCGTTGCATTCGTTAGACATTAACATTTCTAATGGATACTGGCTTCAACCGACGACCTACTGTCTGTTCGAGTATGGCTCGAAATTTTAAGAACGATATCGCAAAAATTACCGATAAGACTAGTTGTCGCTTCCACACAAAGTGCGCATTCTGAATATTTTCTTGAAATAAACAAAAAAAAAAAAATGACCGCACATCATATTCTCATAGGCAGTATGTGAAAGTTGAGCTTTCAGTTTGGGGCCTTTGCTATCGTAAGCATTGTAACCGGCAGACGTTGATCTCGAGTGCACATACTTCCGCGGATTTTCCGATCCATTCTTCTGGGTGTTGTAAAGGCAAAGATAAATTGGATATATCTCCGTCTTTTTGGGATGGACATACAAATATTATACTGCTAAGAAGCCATTACGTGTTGACGGTTGAATTGGTTAAGAACAAATATTTTTCATGCACATACCTCTGACATATCTTTCTCCTATTGTGAGTTTTTAGTTTTCCCTCTCTTTGCACACTGCTGCAGAAGATTTTCTTAAGTGTATATACTTTCTCTCATTCTCCCTTTACATGTTTTACAGATTTCCATAAAATTTAGGTCAATTGTTGAGAGATTAAAGTTAATGTTACGCTTGCATGATTTCATTAGATTGATTAAAATTTACCAGGTTTTTATGTTTCTAAAACCCAAAAAAAAAAAAAAAAAAAAAAAAAAAACAAAGTCTTATGGCAAATTTTTGATAAGCACCACCTGAATTGAATACCTGAATGAAAAATCCATCCTGAAAAAATCTTAAACACGTGTAAACTAATAATATATGGATGGGCAAATAAAAGCATTACAATCAGCGAAAGCCGACCATTAAGTACCCTAACAACATTTTTCTCAAAACAATCCTTCCTTTGTTTCCGTTATAAAATATAAAAATCGGCTTAAACCGTGAATCGTGCAAGGTACAAGTTGAGTACAATTAATTTCCCTCTCGCTCGTTCATCGTATATTTTCGTCGTACGGTCCCAAAAGTTTAACTTTATTACAACATATGGGGTTATTTTTGAGGAGAACGCCTATACCAAGTCAATCAATAGCTATAGTGAGTGCAAATGCAATAACACTTGCCGCTTGACTAGCTTACGGTCACTCCTAATCTCTTACCCATTACACCGTATAAATCATATCTTCTTGGCTTGGTTGACTTTATTAACAAAAAAAAAAAAACGAAAAGAAAAGAAAAAGATAAGGTTTAGTGATTCGGATGTTTTTGATCCGGAACGATTATACGTGACTGCAAGTTTTTATCATACGACTTTTTCAAACGAAGATTTTAAACATTGTTAGCCTGATCCACGTAATTTTTAATAGAGTTTTTCCGTAGGCCAAATGATGTCAAAATATCTCAAAAATTGCCACATCAGAGTTGAATATAACTAAACTTTAGACAGACAATAGGCGGATAGACAAACTCAGATCGAACATTATTTTCCCTATTTCTGCAGAGAGTACATGAAATTTATCAAATATTTGTAACGTGTAGAAGTGCTCATCGGCGAGTCTCTAATTTCTCTACGTTCTTAGCCAGAAAGGTATGCGGAATGGCGGAATTTGTTTAATTAACTGACTGTGTATTCGTTTCGTGCGAAGAAAATCGTCCGTAAGACAATTTCAAACTTTACATGGGCTGCGGGTTCGAACCGTGCTTGTTTGTAGTCTATTTTTAAATTACATAAAATGAACATGTCCTTATATTCGAAATCGGAATTGTTAAATTTTGTTGTAAAGCAACCGATCCATTATTCTGTAATAGGTATAATTTTTGGTCATTATTTCAAAATTGAAGTTATCGCTTCTTTTGATCGGCTACCGTATAGCCGAGTCGTCCGGCACAAGCTCTGAAGACTTAGACTCATTGCCTGGTGCGGTAGACCTCGCATAAATTCTATTTGCCGCTAGTTATGTGTATAAGAATGTTTAGGATATTCGCTAGTACCGTGCGTGCACAGAAATTACGGAGCGTTTAAGTATAAAACATAAAGCTTTCAAATGAATATTTTTCTCATTTATTTTTTATTAAATTTTTATTTTATTTAAAATAAATTTTAAATGGAAAACTTGTTCAAACGATTTCAAAAGCGCTCTTTCGAATCTTACTTTAGCCCATTAAAGGGGTTTTGCAATAGATAGATGGTCGCAAGGTCCAGGCTATACGACGTACATAGACAAAAAACTTCCCAGCCAAGCTCTCACAATTTTATAGAGTAATTAAAAATGTGTGTGTGTGGTCTGGTATGGCCGTGATCGAAGACGACGCGTTTATTATTGATCACTTTATACCAATTGTGCGATTTAATCGTACTAGACGTTGATGGGACAGAATGGAAACAATTCTCTAATACGTTTGAAGCGGCCCGTGACGATCGGTTCCCTTCTCATCCTATTCGAATTAAACACAAAACAATAACTTACGTAGGGCTGTGGAGATGTACGTATCTCAGGCCACGATCTCTTTCTCACATTATTCTCGTATTTGGAACGTTTTCTAAACTAAAATTTCATCTTTGTATGGGTTCATCAACCCATACCATCAACGATACGATCGTCACGTTAACTAGCTTGATAAGGAAAACCATAGACCTGGCCTCGACTGAAAGTCTCCAAATGAAATTACTTTTGTCTGCATTGAAGAGAGTATGTCAGAGTGTTTGATTTCTTTTTTTAATTATTCACGGACCTGTCACCTTTCACAGGCCTTTAAAGTCGTTTTATGTATATTTTTGTGTGATTATGCAAACCTTGAAGTGAATAGGAATTATAAAAAAGTCCCGTTTAGTGGAAGATTAGAAAAATTATTGTAAATTTTCATTCATTCACTCATTCATTCATTCAGTTTTCGTATCATGTTTGGATGCTAAAGGAGAAATGTCAGTGATGTTAAGTAATTTTTAATACGAATCTCTTTAATGAGAAACTACAAAAATATTTGCTCATAAATCGACGAGCTGAGGCGAACGATGCAAACATATCAATGGATACACAGCTATACACCATGGACATGGACAACGGCATACAATAATAACGAGTTGTTAAAGCAGATGACTATGCGGCTCGTGAGAAAATGTTAGCAAATACATATGTACATATATATATATATAAATATATATATGTAGATATACATGCAAACCTTAGGAAACGAACAGGAAAAGAGCAACTCTTAGGAGAAACAAACAGTAATCTCATGTAAAAGTAGGATATTTTTCATGTTGAAGACAGTTTAATCATGCACGCCTATGTATCGTCGTATATGTCGAATATGTATTTATTTACACATCGTCAGCAACAATGATAAGAAAGACAGCAATATTAACGCTATATAACTGACTGACTGACTGACTGACTGACTGACTAACTGATTGACAGACAGGCTGATATACACACATTAAATGAAGTATTGTGTTTCTGTTAGAATACGAACATATATCTATAATATATAAAACTATATATATATATATATACTTGCGTATAGAATCTTTGTCTTTATCTCAGATTAGTTTAGCTTACATTCTAGAATTTCTTTATTGTTATTTATTAGTTGGTTAGTCGGTTAGATGTAAATGCCGATGCGTGTGAACGTGTGTATTTGTAGCAATATGTAAGCCTTGATTATATCACTGCTCATCGAGGCGTTTAGTTTTGTTATAATTTGTTATTATTATTGTCTCTGGTTAGATGTACATGTCCGGCTACATTTGTCTTTCGTTTCGTGCAAATTAATTTTCTCAATTACTCCCAATGCACGCACACACATATCGAGTTATAAATTTGCACAAAATTGCACACAAGCATCCGAGTACATTAAACATATATAGAATTATAATGAATACTAATTGTAATTATTGGCAATTTTTGTCTTATCCTGTAGACGTCACTCTTGTGTGTGGCTAATGTTGTAAAACCGAAGAGTAAGTGTGAGATATACATGAGCTGATCTATGCATACATTCACACCTATTCTTTTATACCATGTCAGTACAGTTTGTATATTTAATCGCTTTAACTAATTTCGAATAATTTGAAAACGGCAACACTTGCTGCAAATATGCGGAAGAAGAATAAGAAGAATGTACAACAATAACAATTTGATCAATTTGCTTACATTAATCATTTGTATAAGACACAGATTTTGGGCAAATATCCAATGTTTTAGATTTCAAACACTTTTCTCATTCTCTTTCTATTCAATTTTCGATTATGCTATTAAGTCGTTCAAGTAATTGTTGTTGTTGCTGCTGCTGCTGCTGCTGCTGCTGCTGCTGCTGTGTTGAGATAACGAGATTGTTTATATTCTCTAAATATTCCCTAGAAATAGAGTCGTTTTGTTTTAGTTCTTCCTTCTACTTTTAAATAAAAACATGAAAGGATTTTTTTATTTTTTTTTTTTTTTATTACCAAAATACGTTTCTCTTTTCTTTACTCTCTTTTATTCATATATCGATGCAGGTCACAAACAAGTACCAAATGATTTTCTGAAAATATGACTTGAAAAATTTTTTCAAAAAATTGATTATGAAAAATATGAATTTATCGAAGATAGAGAGGAAAAAGATATTCATTAGAGAATTTTATGCGTTCACATAATCGTCCGTTAAAATCTCGAGGCAATTCGATTGAATTTAAACGGAAGCGAAGGCAATTGAGAATATGAGCAAACATGGCTTCGAAATTCAGTTTTGAAAAATTTATTTTTTTTTTTGTTTTGTTTTTACCACTAATGGATGTGACAGGATTATCCCTAAAATTTTTTCATTTCTAATTTTTGCTTATGCTCGCTCGTTAAGTTATTCAACACATTGCAAATATTTCTAGAAGGACTTGATGCGGACATGCGGACAATGTAAATTTTCAAATACATTTTTGGATATATTGTAGGGCGCGTTCACAAGACAATCTCGAAAAATTCTTCCAAGCTTACAAGGATAACCTTTAAAACAAGTTTGGAAAATTATTTAAGGAACATCACCTAATGAATTCCGTGATGTTAAAGGATGCATGTAATAGAATCGCACATAGAGTGTATCGCACAGTTCCTTAAATGAAATCTCTTCTTCTTTTTCGTTTTAATTGAACGACTTTTTTTTGTTATACATTGACCGTCGTTATTAAATTAATATGCACGACAACAACTATTTATACCTTTTTTTTTTTTTTTTTTTTTTTTTTTGTGTAAAATCAATAATAAAATACATGTAAATGGATTATAAGGGTATGAATTTTTATATACATTCATTGCATTAATGAAACGGCAAATATTGTTTATTATTTAGTTAGATCATTTTTTTTTTGCTTCCTATTGTTATTTATTTTTCCGCGACTGCATAAATTATTTATAATTCCATCACATTTATATAATTTTTACAACACTCTGGTATTTACAATTTTGTTTAAATGATTTTTTTCTTATTTTTGTGCAACAAATTTATATTAAAAACGAAGTGAACGCATACTTTTGAAATTCAGGCATTTTTTGAGTTGTGCCTACGTACACTGTTGTAATAGCTCGCAATTGCAACTAAAAATCTTGTAATATAGTTAATATAGTCAGTCAGTCAGTCAGTCTTTCTTTGAACAACAAAGTTCACTTGATTTATTTAGTTAGTTAAAACGTTAACTTTCGCCATTTGTTTGTCTATTTGACTCCTTCACCATATACTGCAGCTACGAACTGCCAAAGGAAAACCAATCAAATCAGCATCTTTTGCCTTTCATTGAATCAACCATGTCGACGTTGCGAGTTATTACAAAGTTATGCTCCTTTTTTGTCTCGTTCTAGCAATTATTGATAGGGAAGGGGGGATTTAATCGTCTAAAAAATTTACTTTCCGATCCTTATGGTCTCTATCACATACAATAGAAAGTGTACCTCATCAAATAAAATGTGAAATGAATAATCAAAAAACAACAACAACAACAACAACAACAACATCTTTTTCGAAACGGGCTCTAGACATATTGAGTTCGCCAAGTCTTTATTATTATTTAACTTGGATGCTGCCATGTTAAGGATCAATCAGTGTATGATCGTTGAAAGGATATAACTCTTCATCAGCGATGCTCATAAGTGATTTTGATAGCAAAGTTTTGGTAGCCTAGTTGATAACAAGCCTTGAAGGATAAATTCAAAGCGTGCCACATAAGTTTTCCGCATTCATATCGACACTTAAAGTACGTAAATTAATTAAATGAAAATTGGCCGAAAATTTCAATTCAATTTTACCAACAAATACAACTTAGAACAGATGTGATCTAAAATTTGGCACACGTACCGCCAAAGCATGGTTATCCCCAATTTTGGTGTTAAAATGGTTTTCGTTTTAATAGTTAGCTAGACGTCTTAACACGTTCGATGCGTTTTTGATAAATAAAACGTTAAACAGCATTTTCTATAATAATAGCTCATTACTAAAATCTATGTTGTCCGCATGTAATGACGAGGCATAAAACAGATATACGAAAACGTCTGTCGGCCCGTTTATGATATGCACAGTCGCTGAAAAGTTAGTCACAAACGAAAATGTTAGCAATCGAAAGCAAAGCTTTCTCTGTTTAATGTTTAATATATTTATTCAACTAATGAAACATCCTTTTTGCTTCTGCTAAACGAATTTGCATATCATTGCAACATTTTTAAATCATGCACTACTCTAAAAACGAGAAGCGAAAAAGATGCAAAAAGAAAAAAAAAAAAAACAAAAAACAAAAAACAAAAAGAAGAAAATAAATCCATTCACAATCTTTAATGTATTTCATGTCAGTTCAAAGAAAAATTATTTTTAATATAAATTTAAATTTCTGCTTTCGCAGCGTAAAAAAAAAAACGAGAAGAAAAACAACGGAAAGTTCACTAACAACGCTGGCAAGTACTTCTTCGTCTGATTTTTTTCCTCTTTGCTTGAATTTATTCACAAACATATATCAGAACAATTTTCTTTTAGCATTTGTCGCACAATGTATTGAAATCATCAGTTTGCAGACTTATGGGTGTGAGTGTTGAACAGCATTTATGTTTGTATACGAAATAGAGAAAAAGGAATCAAGCAAATAATAATGGAAAACAAGTATGAAAGCTATGTTCGCTATAGCGTGAACCTTCATCTCAAACCAATACCTTCGGTTTGTAGAGTATTTCATCAGACACAGAATTTTAACCTAACCGATCCAGAGTATTTATTTATCGATGCTTTTCGCAAACATTTGACGCCGATGTTCGAACAATATTCTTTATAAGTCGAACTTTGACTATTGGCGGCGTGATTTTGAGTGGATTGCATGCATATGCGAGATATTTAATTATAACCGTCAACTCACACATCCATACACAATATTTTATCGCATCAATTTCGATTTTTGTTCACTGAACTTTTCACCAATAGGCGATGGACAGACGGACAGACAGACAGACAGATCAAAAACATATATACTTTATGGGAACTTTAAATTGTATTTCTGGATGTGTTACAAATGGAAAGCGAAATCCGGCATACTCCTCAACTCCAATGCCGGTTATAATAAACGCAAAGTCTCTTTGACACAATGACGACGATGAGAACGGCGACCAACCATTACCACACATTTTTTGGGCTGACAGATGGCTGTGTATGCGCACAATTTGTATTGCAATTGTAGAAAATGTTGAGCAATTTTTTGATATGAAATGCAATTGTCATTGCATCAGTTCGCACAACTATGTTCAAAGAGATAGTGCAAGCGAACCAGGAAGTAAAACAGATAAATAGAATAAATGAGAAACCTACCTACATACATCCATCTAAAGACGAATTACTGAATGCTTTTCATTTGAGGTTTAACTTATATACTTAATTGTAGCACGCCTTCGCCTGCAAACAGACATTTTAGAATAGCATAGGAGACTATAACCGATTGAGATCGGAGTTATTGGGAAAAACGTTCAATTTTAAAGAATACGAGTGTGGTCTTCTTAACATTTTAAAGTTCAATTTGTACAAATTAGCTAAGAATGCATAGGAGAAATTTAATATATTTGCTAAGCCCAGGACTCCGATGGAAGACATAATAAAGTTTTTTAACATAATGATAACAATAGTAATAATAGTTGTTTGCCTGCAAAGCCATTCGATGCATTAGACTACGTGCCGCATATGCAAGAAAAAAATTGATTGTAATAGTCCTAGTAGTAGTAGTAGTAGTAGTAGTAGTAGTAGTAGTAGTTGGAGTAGTTGGAGTAGAAGTAGTAATAGTATAGTTTGTGTCAATCCACTTTTTTACAAGCTTTCGCAACATAACATCGGTACGGATAATTGCTTTTTTTTGTAAAACCAAAAGCACGCTCTTTTCTTTCTTGTACATGTTCCCTTGCAGGTAGCTATCGAAGTCGCAGTAGTAGATGCAATGTTTAAAAGGAGAGAAAAAGAAAGGAAGATATTCTCTATGTACAAATATACTTGAATACATACATAAATATGTATATCACGCAATTTTTTCCTTTCACATCCGTAAATGTATTCCGAAAGATTTAAGTTACACAGTCACTCACTTCGTTTCACTTCAAATAGACAAAAATCTTAATTTGTAGCAAATATTACGATTGTACGTACAGTGTTCAGGTATAGCAAATTAGATGGGACACGTTTGGCATTTTGTCAGTTTGCTTGCACATATTCGTGATGAATGGATGGATGAATGGTTTGAAAAAGAATGTTGAGATAAAAAATTTTAATTTGAAACAAATTCGGAAATTATGTGTGAAAGTGCGCTCATCCGTCCGTTCTCTTTAATGCTTTAAATTGTTTATTCTATTTTTCAAAAATGAATATGAAACAATTAAAAACGTTATAGCCGGAGATGGCCGAGTTTTACATTAGTGACCATACCATACACCACTTCGCCTAGAATACTTTGTCGTTGATTCTCATGATAGGATACCACAAAACTTATACCTTGAGTTTCCATTTACGTGAATACCTTTCACGGAAGCTCTTATAAACGTGATGATCAAGAACTGAACATGAACTATTGCAGTCGAAATTTAAAGCGAATTTAATTTTCTTGACGAAGGTCTTATTCTATTCCGTCTATTCTCGTCACAAAGTACTAAAAGTTAGACCTTTTTTGGTAAATAAAAGCTTACTGCTAATATATGAGGGCGGGGGGACATGGAGGAGGGGGGGGGGGCAAAAAGCTTGGTCATCCAATCCAACTTTCTCACATTAGCCCCATTAATCAGAGGTTTTGGTTAAGAAATTTCGGCGATTGTAAAGTCTTTTGATATAACGGTTATTCCAAAGTGAGCCATCGTATGGGTAGTAATCGTAAAAATCATTTGATCAATGCCTTTTTGAGTAGCCTTCGCCTTTAGTGTATAAAATTTCGTCAAAATATTTCAAAAATAGTGACCTGTAGTTCAGACGTACAGGCAGCCTTAAATCGATTTGGAAAATAATTCTGAATCGATTCACTATAATGAATTGTGGATCTATTTTCAGTTAGCTTGCGTGTTCCTTACATATAAACAAGCATGTATGTCAAGTGATGTAGGGCATAATAGTAACAAGTATTTAAACACGCATAGTCCAATGCCAATATAGATGGCTGAATGAGCATGATACACACACACACACATGCACCGATCTAGAGAAGTTGAATGAAAATCTAATTTGTTTATATGTTTAGTACATTTCTCACTTATTGTTCCGTCCACCACTAGAATTAGGCCCTACGGAACTGGCTATTTATTATATATAATTTGTGTATGTGTCCATGAATAACATTATTTGGACTATATTTTTTGTACCTTGACGACGTTTGAAATACGTAAAGTAGTTTACAATTCAATATCAAATATCCGGACAAGGTTTTATTATCCAGAACTAATTGGAAAAAGGGGGGTCAATCTAATTCTGTAGGCGTCAACATGAATTGCTTACTCTCTTCAATTAGTAAAATTAAACGGCATAAATGAAAAAAAGATAGTTTCAATCAATCAATTAACCAAAACCGTTTCATTCACGAGCTTAATATTATTACTCTAGCAAAGATATTTTTCATATATATTTACTTGAAAAGCCCTGGTGAGAAGTTTCCTCACTTCCAGACTCATTAACGTGGACGGTAATGAAGAGAGACATTCAGATTTGTCCTATGTTAGTGACAATTCATCTCGAGGCACAAATGTTTTTTTCGCTTGTTTGAGTAAAGGTGAACGTTGTAAACGTCATACAAGCTTTCTCTTATATGCTTTATACAATTTCGTGAGAAAGAAATTACCTAACTATGTAATGCAAATTGAGCAATGGAGACTATACAGACTTGGTTGGGGATCATTTTGAATCGCTGATTTACTCCAATACATAGCCACAAATACTTTTCAATCCGAAAAATCTACGTGATTTGGGCTATTGTTGCAAAAAGTGTTCACTTAAGTGAAACATGACCAGAATTTTGGTATTCCAGAGGCGGATATTTCTATGCGAACTCATTTTCCAGTAAAAACACTCTAAACGAACACCCAAAATAGGACCACCTCTTAATCCAATTCATACCTTTTAAGAAATTCTGAACTTAAATAATTAAATTAAATAAACTATAGTCGGGTAAGTCGCTTACATTCATTATTCAACTCACGATCACCTCAGCGGTATATTTACAATTCTTAGGTAGGTTTAAAGTTCAAGAACGATCGATATGGAAAGTGATTGTTATATCCACCACCGGAAAGTTAAGGACATATTTATTTTGATAAAACGTTTGTAGCATCCTGCAAGAAACTACAGAGATTCTTCACTGCATTTACATTCTGTAGCGATTTAAGCGTATGGATTGGCACGTCTATCCCTCAGGTCCCCGTGATGTGAAGATAATCATGGGCAGCATTGTCCCAGTCGCAAAAATGAACTTCGCTTAACTTCAAATTAACGAAAAATATTTCACGTCCTTGCAGTAAGCAACAGCCATGACGTATAAGTGGTTCAAATCGGTTAAAGCGCACATATACATAACATTGTAGGCTGAGAACATCTATGTTTTCGGATGTCACAAAATAATAAGAAATAGAACAATGAACCTTTTCAGTTATATTTTACGGATGAAACTGCAGTTTTTGAGGAAAATTGAAAAAATCGTGTACGCTCAGCCTACTACAATACTATATGGTATCGAAATTTCATTTTTTTTGAGTTTTTCTTCGCGTTTCAGTCAAAGTTGACGCTTGTAAAATATTCGATCACAGCCGCATATACATTTTCTTATTTGTTTCAATTTAAGTTTGTCGCCTAACATCAAGTAAGTTTGCGCGCGCGTGTGACTTTGTTGCGGTTTCTCTAGGATCCAAATATTTGTAGTTTGCTCTTTGCATGCATATCCTGATTACAAGAAAATTTACCATAAATTTGCATTAGTAAACTTGGCAAATACCAAATAGACTTGGAATACATGTGTAACTATCATCAATGCAAACAAACAATCACATCTATATATATATATATATACATATATATATATATATATATATATATGTAGCCATCAGGCACGCACTCTTTTATGCAATAACACAGCAAATTTATGCACACAAATGCCATACAAACTTGCATTTACATTGTCTGCTTATATAAATGTGCGTACTTTCCTGTGTATGTGTGTGTGTCTCTCTCTCTCTCTCTCTCTCTCTCTCTCTCTCTCTCTCTGTGTGTGTGTGTGTGTGTGTGTGTGTGTGTGTGTGTGTGTGTGTGTGTGTGTGTGTGTGTGTGTATGTGTGTGTATGTGTGTGTATGTATGTGTGTATGTCTGTGTGTGTGTATGCATGTATATATATATATGTTGGTGTGTGTGTGTGGCATTTTCGTAAAAAACAACATTTATACTGTAGACTTATCGATACCTGACAAAAAGTGTTTTTTAAAAAAAGAGAAAAATACAGATTCACTTTAAGCTGAGTGCAGCCAGCGCATGCAAGTAAAACATACAATGTACTAAGACATAAAAACAAGTTAAAAAAAAAAAAAGTAGAAAAAAAAGAGAATGCATGCGATGATGGTGCAGAATAACGGATAGCGCATCGAAAAAAAAAAATGTATTGTTTTTCCGTTCGGCTGTTATGCATATCAATGGATTGTTGTTATATTTAAATTTTTATTTGATTGCATTCGTGTGCGGGTAACCTTGCTGTACAAAAAAAAAAATGGGGCACAAATGCAAATTTCTATTCCATCTCTTTTTTTTTTTTAACTTTTTTACTTTGATTGTCTATTTTTAGAACGGTTGACCGCTTGTGGTCGATTACAGAAGATTTAAATATATTATACAAAGAGAATTGGACACGACTGGCAGCCCAGGAAGTGCAATTATTTCAGGTGAGTTATGTCTGTTGTTATTAATCAAAAGAAAAAAAATAAAAAAAAAAAAAAAAAAAAAAAAAAATAAATAAATAAATAAATAAAATTCAAATAAATTGTCTATCGATTTTATACGCTTTTGAATTTTGAATTTCAGGATACGCTATTGCGGTCGGTGCGTCAATCAAAGGTCTACCAACCAGGAACACAAATGAATCCGCCCACACACAAATGGACTTACGCCTCAGCATTTCTTTACTCCCTCACGTTAATAACAACAATCGGTGAGTGAATTTCTTCTTAATTAAGACAATTTAAGCCAGGAAGCAATTCAATGGTCGTGGGTTCAAATCTCAAGTGCGAAAGAGTTTTTAATAATAATATTAATAAAAATAAAAGTCGAAAGCCTTAGATGCCAGTGCTTTAAGACTTTAGCCTTAGAATTTATTCTCTGGCTAACTTTATAATAATAATAATAATAATAAGCCAGGAATCAGCAACAGTTCAAAATTTCAAATGATTAGAGAGCTTCGCAATAGGGAGTAGGTGTTAATAGAACTACATTTCTCTTTTCTTTCCTCCAAATTATTGAAACCATTTAATACAAATCTTAAACAAAAGTCTATCTCGTAAGCTTCTATATATCTTCTCATTGCACAATACACTTACATACTGGGGGTGCACGGACGGAATGCATCAAATCTCTTATAATTTGTATTGAAATGAAATTTTTGTTCAATTCGTCCTTTTTTCTCCGTATATAAATTAATCCGCAAGGGTAGCCGAATAGGTAAGAACCGCGTCGGTATTCACGGGTTTCAATCCCATTGCGATAGAGCTTACATTGGTCGCAGCTACATTGAGTACTCGGCCGGTGAAGGTATAACACTTGCCGATTGGGCATACAGACCCACTAGATTGCGGCGACTTCTCTGTATCCCTCACTTACTTCATTTCTTCTCCTTTCTGGCTGTCACCATGTTACACCAATAGACGACATCGTCTAAGTGATTAGTCATTAAAAAAAAAACATTACGTTTTCAATTCAAAACAGTCCTTCATTCCGTCTTTTTCTGTTCCTTTCTCTCTCGCTCTTTCTTTCTCTTTATACCCTACACCACATGTGGTACAGTGTATATTAACATTGTGTGGACGTATCTAACACGCAGAAGGGCTTAAGATAGAGCAACCTTTTTATTGTACCGATCGATCCAGAATCATTTTTTGAATTGACCTAAGCCTGTCTGTCCGTCTGATGTCCCTTTATCTAAATTTGTGTTCAAGTTGGAGGTCGCAATTTTTGAGATATTTTGATGAAATTTGATAAACTGACGTGTCTACTTTTTCGACCACTCCCCGTAAAGCGGCCTATTTTCAAAAGTCGTTACAAGGAAAAAATGGCAATTTTGAAAATTTTTCGACGAAAGTGATTAAATAATAGTGTTTCGGCATTCTAAAATGCTGTGAAACCTTTGGACCGGATGGGGCAATTTTTCGTAGCCCCTCCGAATCGAAGTTCACATGCCAAAGAAGTCCTATTTTCATGATGAAAATTAGATCATAATAGTAATTTAAGAGAAAAAAAATTAACTGTACCATCTTAGCCTATGTTCTCTACGACAGCAAAGTATGCATTTTAATAGTTTAAGAAGAAAATTGACCCGTAATCGTAATTTGATATAAAATTGAATTGTGCGGCGGAATAATTTTTGTATTCCATGGCAAAAACAAGACCAGAATTGTGTTAGACAATGTGATGTAGGGTGTTTAATAGTCAGCCTAGAGCGACTATAATGTTTTCACTTGTGTGGCTGTATTGTTATTAATGTTAATTGGTAATAAAACTGAAATAGCTTTTGCTTTTCCATTTGTGTTGGCCTTATCTCGTTTAAACTTTTGGCTCCAAAGTAATTATTTCTGCATTTTGAACGACAATAGATTCAATTTGTGGAAATTACTTAATAAATTGAAATTTCTTCGGCTTGAGGTCATTGTCGATAATCGCAATAATGACAATGATAGTGATTTTATAAAATCATTATTTCTATCTATTTGTCTCTGTGTGCTTATGGATGCGCGCATATATGCGGGATCTTTTCTACATTTTTGTTTTTTCGTTATATTTAATTGTAACTAAAGCGTTCACTACTGAATGTATTGAAAGTAATTGTTTGCATAATGATTTTATCGATAATTAAATTACTCTACAAATAAATGCAAGGAATCAATCCAATAAAAAATGTTGTGTAAATAAATTATGAATGAATCCTTAGCGAAAGAAATAAAGCGAAATGTTATCGATTCGCCCGAATATGTGTTTAATAATTCTCTTAGGAATTTATCTATTTTTTTTTTTCTTCTCTTTACATTATCTACTTGCATATTATATAAGTTGTCACTGTAAAGTGTTCATGTATAAATTATTGATTAGCGTGAATCGTTGAGTCGATATAGTTATCTATGTCGATTTGCATTACAAAAATCTCGGTTACTTCGAACTACAAAAGTTGATCCCGAAATATATTATACCACGTTCGCCAGATTAGTAGGTACGAAAATCAGCATAGTTTGTCCATTGACCCAAGCAAATAGTAATAGAAAAAAAACGGAAAGTAATAGAAAAAAAACGGACCAAGTAAGTATGTCTTGTGTATGGTGTAATGACTAAGTACTAAAGTTCGCGCTTTTTCCCCATACATTCATGCACGGAGTCGCTTTGGCAATATTACTTCTTATCAAACTATAGATGACAGAGAGCAAAAAGTTCTGCTATCCGTTAATTCAATTGAAAGTAATTGGGTTTTGAAAGTTGGCGAAATTTCCGAAAAACTTATTGCCTGTATATATATATGAAATCCAAAACTCTTATAGTCCCAGATACATTAGGCATGTCCGGATGACTGTAAGTAACAGCCAGAAGAAATTATAGCGGACCTACTTGTCTACCTGTCTGTCTACCTGTCTATCTGATGCCAGTCCATGTATTCGTACGTTCAGCTGAATGAATTCGATCGAACCATTTTTTCGATGACTCCCCATATATAAAATCTTATGTTGAATAAATGTTTGTCTTTCTTTATAAAATTTCCCAAGAAAACTAAGCCTTTATTTGGCAAAGCGATGCAATTTCTAATGTATCCCAGTAAGAAATGATCCATGATCCTGATTGGACTAAAAAAAAAGAAATTAACTAAAGCAAATTTGGATCATCTCATGGCTTTATAAGCGTTCTCATGGAAAGGAAGACGTTTCAGGAAAAAAAAAAAATTCAATTATAGTTAAATGTGGACCAGGTCAGTTCTTCTTTCTGGCCTCCTTTCAGGTAAGTACTGCTATGAACATTATGTTCATTCAATGGCAACAATATATAAATTTTGATATTTTATTAGGAAAATAAACGAAACGAATGTGTTGCGCGGTGTGTGATGTGTAACATTTAGTAGTCGGCCTTGCCCAACCATAATATTTTTACTTGGTCTCTTCTTAAACTGCTTTTAAGAGGAACGTTACTCTCCGCCCCCGCAAAGAGTTCTCCAGAATAAATTTCTTTCCGTTCATTTTTTTTCCTCAAAAATTTTTTAAAAATGATTTTTTCCCCCTTTTCCTTCGAGTATAGCGAGCGAGTAATGATTTTTTAAAATAGAAACTCGAAGCGTTTTTCTTTTTTATTTGTTTATAGTGCATGTGTATGTATCATATCCTTTGTCTTCGATAAGATGTTGATTTCATTTTGCATTTAGTGAAATTTACTTTTTTTTTTTGTTTTTTTTATAAATGTCTTATTTTTTGCATACGACTTATGTACGGATAGAGTGGAGTGTAATGTTTTAAAAGAATTATGACTTGTCACACGCAAAAAGAAGAAGAGCTGAAAGAAGAAAACAAAATTGTTTGTAAAGAAGAATAATATTGTCTTAGTCTCAACTTTTTTCACACAAATTGTCTGCCTCTGACATATTTGAGATAATTTTCTTTGCGGATTTCTGTAAAGAGATTTTATTTCGTCTTCAATCGTCTTTGTGTGCGGGAGGGCGTTGGGCCGTTAGAAAACGCCATGCGAATAGCAGGGATGTGACTTGTAAATAGATCACCAACGCACACAACGAACACAGCTTCTGTCTTCGGGACGGGAAAAATTACCAAATTTATATTTTTCTCTTTTATCCATTAAATAAATGATGAAGTCTTAAAAAGCTTAAGTAGTTCAAGCTCAAATTGCATATAAAAGTTAACGGAGAATAAATAAGCGCAACGTTTAATTTTCTTAACGGGACATTTTGCGGAGGCGGTAATGGCATATTCCCTGAACGTTTTCTCTGCTCTCATGTAATGAAAATAAATGCAAAATTTCACTTTAGCGAATTTTATCTTGGGTTAAAGTTTGTATGCAGGGATAGACAGACCGACTTCAATTGTCATTCCTGTTCGGATATTTTCGTAAAAGTTCTTGTAAAAGTTTACTTAATATCTTTAGTTTAAGCAAAATCTTTCCATTTTTTTTTCTTTTTTTTTTTTCATTAAAATTGAAATACATTGAAAAAATTTGTGCCGATATCGTTTTACTTACTCTCATCGGGAAATGAACTTGAATAATCAATCATTGGCTGTATGAATATGATTCCGTGTCATTTTTACGAGAGAGTTTAATTACCGTTGTAAGGTGACTATATCACATTTATCACAACAAAGCGTATTCGACATACTTTCATAGATAGGGTGTTGCTTTGATCAATAAAACCTTTACTTTTGCTGATGATGAACACTGTATGCGTTACGATATCCGAAGCCTAACTAATGATTATCGAGAGTAAGCCAACCATTAGCAATAACTAATGCAATTTGGTTGAGAAACGGAACCAAAGCGCTAAAGGCAATGCTGTGGCGAGTTTCAATAGGAAGAAGTTTGGTTCCATAGAGTAAAACTTGCTCAGTAAATATCTGCCATGCCATCCTCCCCACTGTTATCACTGGACATTACTCTTTCGTTCGAATGTTGCTTCCATTCTTGTGACGATAACCAAACACGGTCACTTTTGTGTACAGCCTTAAAAGACCAGCGATGGGCAGACAACGACGTATGTAGTGACAAAATTTATTAATAGAAAATGAGACGTGTCAGGTAAGTTAGCCGAAGAGAGTAAAGATCTTGCGCCAAGCATAAAATGTCAAAATGGATGGCTAAAGCTTAACGAAGTAATCGACGAGTTGGTATCTATGGAATTGGTACATGTTGCCATTAGCTGCTGTCTGTCTATTGCTTTACTTTACTTTTAATTTTACTTTAATAAACAAATATGTACATGTATATATTAAATACTTATATTTATTACATATAGGATATGGGTAATAAGACGAGCGATTGATTTATAAAACTAACAGTACGAAAGAAGGGAATAACTGATCACAAGCAAACACAAGAAAAGAGAATCAAGTGGTCTGGACAAGTCTAAGTCGAGAGTCGAAAGTCGTGAGTCGAGATTGATCTCATTATGTCGTGCGTAAAGACTCGTCCAAGCCACACCTTTTTGGATCATCTTTATATTCTTACCACTAATTTCAGATTCATTTTAATAAACATTGAATTTTATGATTAAATTAAAGAAAAGTAAAAAGTACAAAATCATTACAGCAGCTTATAAGCTCAAAAAAAGGAAAAAAAGAAGGATAGGATTAGTTGCTACCACTATTTTAGGATTTTCTCCATGGAAAATTATATGATGAAAATGATGACAGTGTCTTTTAGCTACACGACTTTATTTCTCCTATAATTTACGACTAATGGGCGTTGTATTAATTTAGGGTTAGTTCCTTCCAAAAGAGTAAATAGATACGTTCATGAAGAGAACGTATCTATGACTTTTTTCAAACTAACGATGTCGACTATGCTTCCATTTTCATCATGTTAATTGAAAAAGAATTCGCTGATAGGCGGAGCTATGATTGGAGTCGATTATGGTTACGTCTTACAACAGCCAAGCTGGCAGTCAGACCTTGAAGAATTCATTTAGATAAGCTTCCCTAAGCCACTATCTGTCAACGCGATGAAAATTATTCACATCCTAATTACAATTAAAGAAATTGTTCATATAGAAAATGAATTATGGGTGTTGGTCATGTCTTTTTCGCATAAGAATCGAAATGTTTACGATCGTTACAAAATACCATCACAGCACCCAGTCGAAATTTTCCGCAGATATGCAATTGATTAATTGATTATTGCAGACTACACTTAACTGTGGAACGCTTGAATGGTTATTTCAAGGCAAACAGAGCTTTATCTTTTTTTAAACTTTTCACACCAAACCGTTTAATATTGGGTTATGTAAAAAGTCTTTGCTGCTTTTTTTCCGCAGGATGGCATTAATGCCTACATATTGTCTCTCTGATTGTCTTAAACGAACATGTGCTTGAAAGGTGACATTTCAGTTTACATTTTTTGTGCAGATTGTTTTTTAATTCTTTGCTCGTATAAACAGTTATATTGATGTGAAAATGGGTGAAATGGGTGAGCTGGAAGAAATACGCTATGTGATGCTTTTTTGTTATAAAAAAGAAAAAACATGCAAAAATATGCCGACAAGTTTGTGAAGTGTACGGTGGGAATGCTGCGAGTGAACGAAGGACCCAGGAATGATTTGCTCGATTCCGTTCCGGCAATTTCAATGTCAAAGAGGCACCTCGGTCTGGTCGAAAAAATCGATGAAATTTTGTAACTGATGTAGCAAGATAGGTACGTAAGCTGCTGTCAGGAATAGCGGAGGCACTAAGCTTCAACCACATGACAATTTGGAATCATTTGAAAAAAGCAGGCTACAAAAAAGAGCTCGAAACCGTGGAAAAACCGCAAAGACTTTTCATATCACCCATTACATTAACCAGGCCCTAGAAATGGGAAAATGGTCAACGAAGCAATCTTCAAGACCATCGCTTATTTATGAAAAGCGTTACAACTTTTGGTCATCACTGAAACTCACATATAACGTATGTATTAAATATATATATATATATGTATATATATTATTATATATATATGTTTGTTTTAATGACTTTTCCTGCAAAATAAAATTTATAACATTTGCTAATGAAAAGTTTTTACGAGGACATAATAAACCGCAATGACTTCGAAATTCAGATAAAAAAAAAAAATGCCGCAAAGCATACCATTTAAATTATAGTCTTATTTTAATGAGTTTCTCTATTCATTTACGCAGGAGCGAACAGGCACACGTACACGTACACGTACACGTACACGTACACGCACGCCTACCATCCCCCTATAAAACCCATGAGTAGTATTAAAAGCTTATTTGCATTTGTAAAAACGAAAGAAAAAAAACAAGATATTATCGTTCTGATGGCATCGTGTTCGATTTGTGTTCACAACACTCCACAGGATTATCTTTAATATAAAATATATGCTTACACATCGCTTATGAAGTGACTGGTTGCTTGGTTGGTTGGTCGGTTGGTTGGTTGGTTGGTTGGTTGAGAACCCTTAAAAGTTTTACTAAATAGATGTTTGAGTTTTGTTTGTGTTAAAATGAAGTGCAAAAACATTTTCTTTGTCTCGTATGAAGCGACTCTTCGATGTTAATCAATTGAGGAACAAATATGGATATCGTTTAGCGAGCTGTCTATGACACGAAACGCAGCTCTATTAGCAAACACTACGCCTACCAACGTTTTGCATATTTTTATTTTTACCAAATCCGATCATTTCGATTCCTTATATTTGTCGACATATTATAGTCGCAAAAGTAAAGGTAGAAAGTTGAAATTTGGCGCAAACATAACTTGATCGATACTAAAAAAAAAAGAATGGTTGTGACCTGCCTGCATACACACCCAGGATAAATGAGAAACTAAGCCCACCATGAAGAAAAACAACTATTTTCAAGATATTTTGGAAAACCTGCTACCGAAATGTTCGTCAAATCCAAATTCAGCAAATTTTTACCGAAAATGGTCCCGATTGGGATTTTTAATACCATAAATAATGATAAAATTTTCATTCTAATTTATTTCTAATTCATTTCCAATTTATTTCCAATCTTGTTGCTATTGGTTGGAAAAAATGCTAATGTGTGCAGGAATATTTCGGAAATAAATTGAAATTAAAATTTTATCGCAAATTGCGGTCATACTAATAAGCTTATCGGGACTATTTTCGAACTAAACACGAAGGTGATAAGAAGGTGATAAGAAAATGTGTTAAGCAAAAGTTGACGACCTTTTTCCGTGGTTGCTTGGGTTCCTTCCATACTGCGGACGTGCATTAGAACATATCACACCTAATATCCAACCTTATATTCTTAATAGATCAAGAATCTATTCCAAGTCTATTCCAAATTTCAGGTTCCTGTCTTCTTTTTTACGACTGTGACAAACCGACAAAAATACGGGATCAAAATGCTCCGTTTTGCTGAAAACAAGTATATCTCATCGGAATCTCGAAAACTATACCATGTAGGAGAGAAGTGACTTTAGGTATTTAAAGGCTTTCTCAGAAAAAAAATTGGAAGATTGCACGCATTATGACCGTGTTTTTGTAGATCGAAAATTAAAATGAATCAAAATGACTTACTCGCTAGTTCTAGTGTTAACTAAAGATAATTAATTTTCAGGTTCAATTTTTTCTTGATTATCAAATTTTTCTATTGCGAAGTAATAATAAACAATTGTACAAATAAGTTCATATTGGTTGCTCTATGAGGTTGCGTAACTTGCCTGTGAACATTTGTCCAGCGAGTTGTATTTGCGGTATTTATGCCAAACAAGTATTGCGGCCGTTGTTGATTTTCAAGCACGATTATGATTATCGAGCAATAGCAGCAAGCATTTGTTCTTATTTAAGCAAAAGGCAAAAGTAGGGGATGGCCAATAATCTCCCGCGAAAGTCTACGATGAATGTGCTGCAAATGTTATCTATGTAGTTCGATTATTTAAATTTTGTAATTTCCAACGTTTGACGGCCGAACATCGACTAATACTATTGAAGCAAATGCATGTCGAATTGAATATTGAATGAATATGGCACGCAAAGGCGTACTGCCAATGACAGCAGGACAATTAGACATGATCCGACCCAATATCAGTGCACGCTTAAATGCCTTTAGCATGATCCAAACTTTTGGAAAATGGTTGACGGATGAATTAAACGAAAGTCATGTCGAGCATCGCAAACTCATGAGTGAAATTCCGCTTCAACGATATAAAAGGAAGCTATTTTTCCATGTTGTCGTCACGGAAAACGAAAACTGAACTGGCTTTGAGTGTCCAAGAGCTTGATTCAAGTCAAGTATCGACAATGACATCGAAGTAACTATTACTTTCGGATACCGATAGTCTTCTGTATTTATTTAATTAAAAAAAAAAAAAAGTTTAATCGTCTGGTAAGACTCACCTTGTATTAGATTGTTCCGAAACTAATTTCGTTTTTTTTTTTTTGTTTGGTCAAAATGAAAGATGACTTTCTTGTAGCTTATGAATACTTTATCATGAACGATGGAATTCAATAAATTTAATCTCTCAGCGATATTAAGGCAATTAATCTCTTAATTGCGACGTCGTCATCTTTAACTGGCCTCTCAGAATGCGCCGCATTATCAGCATCAAAATTGCTGGAAGGAAAGCCTTGTAAATCGGTTTCGGCACAAACATACACCTCCTCTATACACTGCCAATACTTTGTTTTCGTGCTTGAGCAGCATTACAAAAGAGGGAAGCGAAAGAGCGAGGAGAGGGAGAAAAAAACAAGTAAGCAACTGTACTACGCTCAACAACGATAGTGATAACAGTAAAAAGTGTAGACAGTGGAGCGTTAGGGCTCCGCACGTTGATTAGTAACGTTTATTTGATTTAGTTTAAAACGGGAAAAAGTGCATCTAGTCAACCTATAATGACAAGTGGACAACGAATCGTCCTCTGAATAGTGATCAAAATACCGCTAAAAACAGCTGCCAGTGATTTTGTTGCCCAACTACTGCAAGTGGCAATTCATGAAATGGACAAGAGTATGGATGACAAATTTGACAGATGTAGAAAAAACACGAAGAATTACATAACCAAAGTTATTGAGGCAAAGTTCAACTAACTTGTCTCTAAAATTCATAAGAACTTTACTGGTAACATTAAAAACATAAAATCAGAGGTGAATGAATGCCTGGAAGTCGTCGATCGGTTGCCAAAAGGAGCTCGATAATGAAAAAATATTAGATAGTTCGCTTAAAAGATGTGATGAACGGCCATGAAGGACGGCTGATATTAACAGAAGAATTCTTTTAAGTGATCACCTCACACCAATGGCCCGTGAACTTTCTTATCTCTGTCGCAAATTGAAAAGTGAAAAGCGAATTACTGGTTACAAATTCCGCAGTGGTGATGTCCCTCATGCTTTGCTGACAAAAAAAAAAAAAAAAATGATGCGGTCGAGACTGCATTAGATGTCTTTAATAAGAGGAGGAGATACCAAGAATTCTTGTGACACTTCAATTTGAACCTTCTCACGATAATGGTGCTGTCATCAAGACATCGCTCTTTAGTTTGTCGGGTTAATCTGCCTAAATGCTTTGAATATTGATTGAGCCAGAAATGCCAGTGACTTCTGGACTCTCTGCAATATGCATGTGATATGCTTCTTATTATTATTATTATTATAGTATCAAGGGCCTCTTTAGTAAAATGCTACCCAATGGAATAATTTTTGAAATTTGTATTCGTATTCTTGTTCTCCTTTTCTTTTAAATTTTCTCCTTTTTTCTTTACTTCAAGAAATATAATTTGTATCGAAAAATAATGTTACTTCGATGTAGTTGTAATTTATGTTTTGTTAAAGCGGCTTCAATCAGCAACACACAAATACGTTATCCGTTAACTTGAATTTGGGTGGAGTTGTCGGCAATAAAAGACAGACTAATATGCATCCCTGACGTGTAAGGTATAAAGTGTGGGCCATTTCCCCGATGATGTCACAAATATGTTATTGTATGGATGTACAATTGTATACGATAGCTGGTAATGTTCATAGAATTGAGCTGTCGATGAGTAAAATTGCTCGGCTTGTGCTTTGCGTAAGACATCATAGTTTTGCCTCTGGTCAATATGGAAATCGACATCAGTAACTTCTTAAAATGTGCTTTCGACAATTTTCTAATTGTAAGATGTCTAATCCTCTTTTATGAAACAATCAAGTGCGATACACTGCTTATGAAACCAAGCTTTTATATCGTAATCGGGTCGGGTTCAAGTTCGCCCAAAATACAGTAACACGATAGCGAAATTTTGTTTATAAAGCGAACCTTTCCATGAGAGCAGGATGTCATTTTCAGTATTTTATGATGAAAACAGGCGAAGAATTGAGTTCAACGAATTGGCTGTTGTTGTTGTTGGTTGCCTAAAAGTCGTCCCTGTATCGCTTATTTCTATCAATTTTATCTTTTCAAATATGTTGTCTGCTTGCAGATTATTAAAGTTTCCAAATTTTGAATACTCTGTTATTCTGTTTTACTTTTACACCATTTATTGCAATTTAATGAGAATTATTTTCTAAATTATGTTTAAATGCTTATTAAAGGTTAGGTTACATCAAATTTACTTTGTGTGAAATGTGGATGAGAATGAAAACGCAAATTAATCTTAATTTGTTATGAACTTGGAAACCATGTGAAAATATTGGCTTAATCATATTTTGTTGTTCTTCTTCTTGCTAATTTTGTTGCTGTTGGGGTTTGGTTTCGAAATTTAATATTTAATCTTATGCGTGTGAAATGTGTTAACACATAGTTGGTAACGATATGTCACTAACATGTTGCTAACCACCAACCGAAATACGTCTAATTACGAATGCTCTCTGTATGCACGTGCGGAGAGAAAGAAAAAGACAAGATGAGAAGGTGTTCTAACAATAATTAACTACATTATTGAAATGATTCAATGATTCGAAGGCTTGGAGTACAGCGCGTAAATAAATTCAAAAATATATTGAATATTATTTTAAATCGTAAATGTTTTAAATCTTTTATTTAATCTTCTTGTTCGTAACAAACAAACACAGTCATAATTCTTTATACGAAAATTTGCTTTCCATGATTTTTATTTTTTCTTCTTTCTTTTTTTTGATTTTCTTTGCTAGCATTCCGTATACTTTGTCATCTTTTGGTGTTGAGTATTAAAAGAAATTAATTGTAGGCTTTACTTGTCGTTTTCGTTTTCATTTCTGTCCCTGCTTGCTCACAAATAAATAGAAAGCTATAGCAGAGAGACAAAAAGTAACTTAACATAATTTTTTTGTTTGATGGATTGAATATTTTTTGCACTTTCCACACAACCAAGGGATACATATTCCGTAACATACTCCCTATTCTAGGTAGGGCATTGAAATGAAAATGCAGTCAATTCTAAACCACGGAATTAAAGTGAATACGTTCAGAGCTAAGTGATAAGTAGAAGAAGATAAGAAACACAAGTGAAAATTAAGGAAAAACAACTAAAGTAAACACACAAGCTGGGCAAACATGCATAAGAGCAATAATAAACAAACTTACACAAGCCTACTACGACACACATAAAAAACTTTTTATAAGAAAATGGATATTTATGCGAAGAAAGAAAACTAGTAGACGATAACAAGCCACTTAAGAAGATTGTAGAAATAGAAATTGCTAGAAAGAAGAAGAAGAAGAATAACAAATGCACGGTAAGTACACATTTGTAAGAGCTTAAAAAAAAAAATCTCGTTAAACGACCGATTCACGGCAATTATTGAACCGAAACACATCCTCAAGCAATCGCAAAAAAGCTAAATCGATTTCATTTGTGAATCGAGTAAACTGGAAATAGCGGGTATCGGAAACAAAATATAAGCGAAATGTATTTTTCAGTTCTATGTCAAAGAAATTGTGAAAGACCACACATCGTTCTTACATGTGCCTCATTCTGCTGTAGTCGCTGTTCCATGTGAACAGGAAGAACAGAGGTTCGTCCTCTTTAAAGTTGTGAAAAGTCAAGGATTTTTAAACTCAATACCTTCGCACTGCTTCAATTTGTGCCCACTGTTAGATATTCTGTAAGTAATTTAAAAAAATTCAATATAAAATTTTTGATTATATTTTTAAAGGAATTTTTGTTAAAATAAAACTTAAAAAAAATGACAACAATTTTTAAATATTATGTGCTTCGAATTTATTACAGCATCGTTCTGCCTTTTTTTTTTTTTTTTTTAACTCTTCAAACAATAGTCAAATAAAAAAATTAAAATAAAATATTTTGCTACATGATGCCATTGTCAACAGCTGTTATGTTAAACACTTCCCCTTTTTATTATCGTATATATATATATATATATAGATGTATGTACAATTATATTCAAACACTTACTTGCAGGCACACATTCACGCACAAATATCAATGGATACTGTTAACGGCATTATAGTAATAGAAGTTAGTGATGGTGGTAACGCTGACGTTAGTGCTGGTATTGGTGTTGGTTCTGGTTCTGGTTCTGGTTCTGGTTCTGGTTCTGGTTGTGGCGCTGGTGTAAATGTTGGCATTGATTTTGTATAAATTTTGTTTAAATGACCAGTGTCATCATGAAATATGCACAGCATGCCCGAATGTGAAAATAATCCGCATGCTTTCATCTTTCCTCCTGTCTTTGCTTTTTTTTTTTTTTCTCTCTGCTCTGACTGTGTATTGGTTGATATGACAACAGACAAGTGAATTAACATGACATAATGTCTACTACCAGAGTGATGGCGTTTAACAAGTGTATGTAAGACATAGAGCAGCTGTGTGAATGCTTTTAAGCAAGGATAAGCTTTGTAAACGTAGAAGAAAGTTGACTTATTGAAAATTAGTTCTATGTAGGCGATGAGCCAAGAAATGGAAACACTAGGGCATTTATTCATTAAACATTTCATTTTCTTTTTTCTCTCATTTTTCGCTTACTCTGGCCAATACATATACAGTCGGGATTTGAGAACTTAAATTGAACATTTAATGCTTATTATATCCATCACCGACGAATGTTGTGTATATTAATTTTGCCAAAACGTTTGCAACATCCAGTAGAGAGCTTCAAAGACTCAATACAGTGTATAGCATATTGTAAGGATGTCCTTCTGTTTGCCAGTCTGCTTGTCTCTGTCATTTGAACTTTCTTTTGGATGTGGCAGAATCGATCAAAGGACGCGCCCACAATGCAACATAACCTGAGACATGCTCTGTTGTCAAAATGAAAACGCCATTAGATACCCTACATCACTTCGCCCAACATAATCATTCATTTATTTTTGCGATAATACTCCAAAAATTGTACGATTTTATGTAACGGCATACTTTTCACATTGGCATAGGGTTAGTTAATGCATCAACCATCGTGTTAAACTGCATTTATTGGTCAAATATTTTATTATTATTTTTCAGTTACTTCCGTCATAACGAACCACAAATTAGACCCTGCTGCCATAGAGGGGTTTGCTTTTCGCGACAGTGCCTGTATACGATGGGGCCTAGGAAACAGACCTATGTGAACCAAATTCTCGGCTACGTTTGTTATAAAATTTTACAAAGTAAACCTTCTTTTTGAGCACGTAAGGTTTTCATATTTCATAGCAATCCGTGCATGCGATGATGTCGAATAAATGGATCTGGAACTGGGCCATATTTGATAAAGTTATGTTTTATAAAATTGGGCATGTTTAGCATAGAAAGACATATTTTCCATTAAAACCCTTATACGGGATGGAATTGAAAAAGTAAACTTACGGAAGAAATATTGAAAATGAGTCACTTTTACGAAAATCTTAATTCACTTTCTATGGCAAGGGGCTCAAAAAAATTTTCCAACTCGATTTAGAATTATATTATTGTGCGATGTCTTGAGCACAAAAATTCATGAACGGGCATCGAATGGACGGAGGGAGAGCCAAGTTTAGAATCACTTTCTGAATCGATTTATATCATAAAAGATGAGACTATATCAACTTCCTTCGGATATTACATACGTACGCACAAACTTAATATATCCTGTATGTATGTATGCTGTAGGATATAAAATTTTTTGATTTTTGCTCGTTACTCATAAACTATAACAAGCAAAACGATAACAATTTGCATTTATATTCTGTCGATAGGTCTGCAGCATTTGTATAAAATTGGAAAAGTCATGTCTCGCCCACTCAATATTACAAAACTAGTGAAATTTATCCTTTTTTTGTCCAGACATTTCCAGTACTCGGGAAGAAGCTTCAGGGATCATATGAAGTAGACATATTTTTAATTTTTATCAAATTTGAATCGGTTTAGACATGTTTCTCAGTCTCTCTGCCCATCTGTATGTTGGTGGCTGCAGCGAACATATTCATGGTCACAATAATGCAGATATTTACTTAATATTCTGAAAATAAATTGGAAGTCGTCGCACGCAGTTGATAGCCTTGCAGTTGAGACCCTTGTATTGTGTTGCAAGCCCTTTTTCTGGACTTTTTGCCCGTAAAAATGAACGAGAAAATCAATTACACTCGCGCAGTATTGTAGGGCAGGAATATTTAGGTTTTTTTCCCGTCTTTCAGTCTTTTTTAGAATGCCGGCAGTGAGGAGCATAAGAGACTCGATCGAATATAATTTTCTTACTTGTTTTGTTTCATTTCCTTTCCTTCTTTATACTCAAGTCTCTTTAGTCCCCTTTCATTCTGTCTAGCTGCTTATTTCGTATGTAATGTAAAATGATTTTGTTGTAAGTCTGTTCCTGTTTTAAAAAGAACATGAAAATATGCATCCATTCATCTATGCATATCCCTCTGTATACACTTGCAAGTATATTGATCGCATTTGTATGTGTATGCATAATGTGAAAATCATTTATACTTTTCTGTCCTTCTCTCTTTCACCAATTTTATCTCTCCTTCCCTTCATACATATATATATATACATACTGTACACGTTTTTATTGAAGAGATATTGTTTGTAATGTGTATGCGAAAGCGGATTCAGCCGTTTTCTCATGCATGTGCCTGTGTATTTGAATGTGTGCATGTTATTATAATCCTCATTTGACTTTTATCGGTTGACCAAATGTTTTGCGTTTTATTGTTATCGTCGTTGCCGCTGTTTTCATTCATGGCTATATTAATTAATTTTTCTTACATTTTTTTATCATGGCTTCGTTTTCTTTTTTCGCTACTTTGTTATTAATAATTGTTAAAGTCAAGTTTTATGCGTGGAAGATATTGGAGTGTAAGGGAGACGGAAAGTTATTCACAACGCGCCTGCATACATTTCATGTTTATATTACTGCGCGCGTTCTTCGATGCGATAGGTTTTCACATTATCATTATTGTTGTGCCACATGCCTATCGTTGTTTTTGCTTTATTTTATTTCGTTTTAATATCTATTAAAGCCAAGGAAAGCTGTGCACTAGATTGGATGGTCATTGTTTCCAGCTTTCCAAATCTATATAAATATGTATGTATATAATTGAACAATGTAAGATTTTTATTCATTTCCATTCATGTCTGTCCATTTTTCTGTGGTTTTTTCATTGTTGCAATGCGTACGTATGCAATATTTGTGATAGAAAGGTGAAAATTTGCTTGATGTCACACATCAAGTTGGAGAACGAACTACTGTCGGTGGTGATACTACCGACAATCAAAAAAAATTTAACTTACAAAACGTACCAGATATTAACTCGATCTAATACAAAATAAATAATTAAATTTTTGATCAAATAAGTGAAGGAGGAGTTCCAATTTAGGAAAGACCGGTGATCGGTAGCCTTCTACGCTTTTCATTCATAAAATATTACACTAAAAATTACATTGTCTTTGCATGTAAAGAAATGCTTTTCAATGCGATCCCTAATAAGCGTATCGTGCGAAAAAAGATGAAAATGAAATGAAAAGAAAAGAAAAGAATTGTAGCTTTTGAGCGACCACAGCGTCCGCCGATATGGGTGCTTGTACGGCCGCGGTTAAATCCAACACACCAGTCAGCCATAGTTGTTTTCCTAACTGCAGAGTCTCCATAACTCGTATCAAGCCACTGTTTAGCTTCAACCGCATTTATTCCCATCACAAAGCAATGTTTATCCAACAAACGAAACTCCTTTTTACCTATTGTTTTAAAATCACGAAACTGGAGTCACCAAGACCACTTTAACCTATCAACTAATTGGACGAATGTCATGAAATCTTAACACGTACCACTCGAACGTTGGTACTAATCAGAAATCGTATAGGTCTGTCAACGCTGTTAACAGTGTTTTCATGCATGTGTCGGACATTTTAATTAAGAGCTTGCATCCAATAATCATTCTCTCAAGGCTTTCTCTCTTAGGATCTAATAATGTAATCACTGGAAGTTTTTGGCTACTTTCTGTTTCGCAAATTAACACCAATGCAACAAGTTGACGTGCGTTGTTTATCCCGTACATCAACTGCAGTGAAACGATATAAGACGTTCCGGAACGACTTGTTCTAGGACCAGCTTTTACTTAGTTAATAAATCCACAATCGTTTCTTAAATTAATTTAAGCACACTTGACTCTCTGTCTTTGTCCATTTTGTGTCTGTCCGTATGTTTTTATGTTTAATCTACAGGCCTTAGCTTTCCAGATATGCTCAGGAAATTTAATACACAGACTTATGTGGAACACCACTGAAAATGCATTGGTTAGGTGGATGCGGTCTTACAACCGCTATCCTTATAACGCCTCATTTCGAAGAAGCTGTTTTCCTAATTCTTTAGATGATAGTCCATATTCATATCGTTAGTTGTCTACACGTTCCCGTTATTATATATAATTTTATATATATATAAGAGTCCGCACATAAATATATGAAAAGTCGGTTTATGTAAATTGAAAATGTAAATAAGTTTTTCAAAGAAAATGAATGCAAATGTCGATTGAAATTGTCTGCTGACGTTGCGCGATTAAAGTCGTTAAGAAGAATAAAAGTAAATAAATGTATACAATAAAAGAAAAAAGAAAAAAGAAAAAATGCGAACGAAATTGTAAAAGTATTTCTTAAATAGATTTCAATGAATAGTTCAAGTATACATACATCGCCTGTGCTTGAAGGAGCTCACAGTACATTTTTCAGAAAAAAAAAAAGAAAACACTTTTATTGGCTTACTACACTACTTGGCGTGAACAGTCTACAATATGTGAGAAAAGAAAGAAATGTTTTCTTTGAAATTTGAGGCTTTTCCTCAAATCAAAAGAATCCCTACTGGGAAGTTATTGCTCAACATGCTAACTGATGATTTTCAACTGCTATAGTGCACCGACCACCATGTCTTGGTGGAAAGTGTAAAAGTTAAAGCTTTATTGAAGGCGCACAATGCGACATTTTGATTTGTAATTGAAGGTAACAGTAAACATCGAACTACTGCTGAGCGATCTTTAAGTGCAATTGCCACAAATTCTTCATTCATTTCTAGAGCAGTCTTTTGAAATTTCAGAAGTAATGTTAATCCGACCATATACATGTCACTTGATGTTCCCTCAACTGCAATTGCATACATTTATAGAGTCTGTGGACGCATTTTCCTTAACGTCATCGGTATACTTCCACCAATTAAAGAGAATATCACAGATGTCAGGTATCGAAGCCAAAAGCATTCTCATAAACAATATATAAAGAAAGCCTCTATATTCCTGCGATACAGGAAGCTCGCAATTAACATTCATTTATAAGCCACTGTCGAAGGGACAAGGGTCTGCATTGCCCTGAAATAGAATAAAGCAAAACCATAGTGCATTAATGCTCGCATATCTGCTGAACTGTAAACCGGTGCCTGTTTTAAACGATTATCCATTTGCTCCTTCTTCGGCGTCTTTATTCCATCCTTTGCATTCAGATTTATATGATATATAACTTCATACGATAAGATCTTGCATTGAGTCGTAATGCCGTATGTTTTTGAAGGACTCTCGAAATTTTTACAAACTTGTTACGCCTGTTACTGATTTGACGGCCAGTAGCTGCTCATTATATTTCATGAGGCATAGTAAATGATGATCGGATGCAGTATCTGAAATCAATTGTTGCATACAGGTTTTATGCGTTGGCAACATGATCTCCTCAAGTTTAAGACGTTCCTCGTCACGTGGCTCTCTCCAAAAAGGCTACAGGCTTTTCTTCCGCGTAAACGTGAAACCTCGTCTAAACACACTTCACGATGATGGATTACCGCGAGTAAATGATCTTCTCTATCTATTTTTGAATTTTCTGTTCCATCAAGTGAGTATCATCTATTTAACCGTCCGATTGCCTTAAGCTGTCGTCACTATACTCAGTGTCATCAGTGCAATTATGCAACTGCAGTACTTGTTGCTCACGCGCATTTCGCGTATGTATATACAACTCGCACTATTTATTTTATGTCGATGAAAGCTTGCAGGGATCACAAGCGTAGCCATAGATTCTGATTGGGCCGAGTGCGTGTGAAAGCAGTAGGGCGATAAATTATTAGCTGGTCGTAGGTATCGTATCATATCGGTCTAGTATCGTAATTAAGTATTTCATCTATTATCTTGTAGTTAGTCACCTTATCCTTTTGATCATCTTTGTCTCGATTATTATCAGAATTGTTGTAGACTTGATTATCGAAAGCTTCATCCATCCGGTTGAAACTTCAGACAAACTGTCTGTTTGCCTGTTTTGAATAAAGTCAGTCAACTCTATCCTATCTTTTCGTTCACTTTAGCTTTTTGTGTCTTCGATGACTTTTGATTTCCGTTTCTAGGTTCCATAAAATTGCCCTCGCTGTTCTCTTCCCGATCTACAAATTCGTCTGCTGTTCTATTTAAAGAATATCGAGTTTCGTTCATTTCGTCTACCCTATTTAGAGCCGAAGCAGTGACGGCTGCGCAAATAAATATTTCAATTATCCAAAAACGATTCCTTAGAATTGATGGTCTGTAGGCCAATGCCTTAGGGCTAACAACTGGATTGATGACCTCGTTTGGTATCGTCACCAATGGCCTCACTTGAATATGTCGTTTTCGCATAGGAGTTCGCAGTACTTTGCGGCGTTGATCGTTTCAATTCATGTGTCACTAAAACGGCAGCGGTAGCGGCAGCTTTAACTTGTGACTCCAGTCATTTTACTTCAATTCCTTTAGTGTGTGTTTTTTTCAAAAAAAAAAAAAAAATGATCTCATTGTCTTTTTGAAAAAAGTCTATGCTTCTCTTAAAGTTTTATGGATCTAAGGGTGTATCTCCGTGGTCTACTATCCTCTATATATGTTGCTCTAAATATATCTCTCAATAGATCGGCATTGACCGTATTTTCTATCAGCAGTTTTAATGCAATATTTCGCACCATATGTGTCAAGTTCGACTGTTACGTTATATACTCTAGCGTTCCGTGCAGTGCTCCGTGCATGAAAAATTAATGATTAACCGAATTATAGGGTGATTTATGCAATTAATATGCAATCATTTTTATCTATGTGAACGGGTGCATTGGCATAAGTGATTCACTAATTCTTGATTATAAGTTTGTAAGCAAATCAAGGCTGCTTGCTACCTAAACATAAAGTAATCAATTTTTCACTTTCAGGGCATACTAAGAAATCAATTTAGCCGTTAGTTATTTGTGTGTGCGTGTACACTGTCTATGGTAAATTTCTTGCACTTTAACTTTACAGTTGAATGAAAACTTTTAATCATTTCCTCACTAATTGCAGCTTAACGCAGAAGAGAACCACAAATGAAATCGTATTAAACGCTAAATAGAACTCGAAGGAAGGCATTTAAAGGGGGAAATGCAATTAAGGAAAACTTTTCTTTGCTTTCTGCCGAAATTTAAGTTTTAACATGTAGAAAGATTATGTAACGAATGAAGAGAGATGTGATGCGATGCTCTTCAATATTTCAATATTTCAATAAATTTTAAATTCACTTCTATTTTTCTCCCTTTCAATAAAAGAACCTATGATATGATAAAATGAAAACACTAATAAATATATATATATATATATATATACAATACATTTATATATACATTTAATTGTATTTCGTTGGACTTTGTATTTTATCATTTTCTAGCTTTTTTATTTTTTAATTACAGTTTGTGCTGCTCCGTTTTTTAATTTCATTATCCTTTGATAAAAGCAAAGTGTGAACGGATATGTTTATATGTGTGTGGGTGCGTGTAGGGATTAAATTAAAAAGAAACCTCAATTTAAATATCCACGAATGACACGTACACATACATACGAATAGTGTCCTATCTATACGTTCGCATGGATACAAAACCTAACCATACATAAGTCCACATATACTTACCGTAATGCACACTCCGGCATTACTTTATGTCATATGTGTGTTCATTAATGTTTTTAAAGCCCTTAAGGGTATTTAACTTGACCATTGGCCATTTCCTTCCTTTTACATATACTCAATTATAACGAGATATGTATAAACCTGTTAAGGCTAAGTAAATACAAATACATACATACATATATATATATATATATATATATATATATACATTTTCATGGATGCTTGCCGGTGTGTGTGTGCATGCATGCATGCACGCATACATATATGCTCACTATGCTTCGACGAGGTACAATATACTCGTCGCTCTGACACACGAAACTGAATATTATACTTCATTAAATAGTACTTGCGTATAAAATTATCTCATTCCCTGATTTGTTCAATTTAAAGTTATGCACACATGTGCGAACGTAATTATAAATGATGCTTAAGGTGCATATATGAAAACCGGATATAATACTTCTACAACGGTACATGCATGCATGCGTGCATGCATACATCCATGTGTGTGTTTGCTTGCGTGCCTGTGTTTGTATGTGTGTAAATTGGTTTTTTATTACATTTCTCTTCCTTTATTACTCTTTGACAATTACTATCTGTCTCTCTGCATATATGTGTGTATGTGTATGTGTGTGCGTATACTTGTACATGTGCATGCCCCTGCAAAGGATATTTAATGATCATTGCGTCACCTTGCTTGGTTTATGCAGTTAATTTGAAAAAAGTAAATATTTTTCACATTCTCACGAAACTTTATAAATATGTATGTATGCCTCTAAATATATGAGGTTTACCTTACGGAATGCACACACACGCATACATGCACATGTGTTTGCCTTTTTATACATGGCAGCAGTTTTATTAGTCTTTGGAACAAACAAACATTTTTACGGTTTTTTTTTTTTTTAAGTCAATTATAAAAAAGTTTCCACATTAAAAGTTTACACTGAACGACCAGCCAGTCAGCCAGCCAGCCAACCCGATCGACCTCACCAGATCTCTCTCTTCGCACTCGCACTCCGTACCGGAAAACTATCATAACTTTTTGTGGTTTTATGTACCAGAAGTAAAATAAAAATATCAGAAAAATGCCGGTATATACAAGTGAGATGTGTTTGTGTTGATTTGTGTGCGCATTTATTCTATCGCACATATTCATACATTCATACAAGACTGGAAAGAATAAGAAAAATGTGGTATAAATGAATACATTTATACTGGCACTACATCTTTCTATTTTATTTGTTGGCTCGAAATCATTGTCCTCGTTTCCCTTTTTTGTTGTTGTTTATTTTTATTGTTATCAATCTGTATGCATTTGATTTTTAATTTATTGCATATTTTATTGTTGTCACTGTTCCCATCATTTTTTTTTTTTTTTATTTTTTTTTTATTTTTTTTTTTATTGAAAGCCATTTCAAACTTAGTATTCTTAGTAAGACAGACACACACACACACACAAACACACACATACGACATACAACAATCTTACTACAAAGCTTCAAAGTCGCCAGATGAGATTTCCATAACACAATGGCTTCATTATTTAGGTCGCAGAAAAACAAACATCTATATATGACATTAGGCTGCAGATAATAAAGTTATTCAGTTGAGAGAATCACTCCGATGTCTATTTTTTTCATTTTTCTTTTTAGGATTTCTCAATTGGCGTTTGAAAGTGCGTTCTAAATATGCGGACTGACGAGATTAATTTTTGTCCTAACCTAAATCTTGCCATTTATGTTTGCTTTTCTCGTTCGTAGCTGGTAACAGTTTAATTGCTAGAATTCAGTGTGAAAAGAGAAAGAGAGAGTGAGATTGATGGGTAGACAGATAGATAGATATAAAAAGAGAAATAGTCAAAGAGTAAAGAACTATCACTGTCAGGATTTATCTTTCAATATGGTCAGAAAGGTGAGAGACGGACGTAGTGACGGAAAGAGAGAGAGAGAGAGAGAGAGAGAGAGAGAGGGAGCATAAAAGCGAGAATACGTAAAGATATTTGCAAAAATGAGGAAGATTTTTTTTCGCATATTAATTTTAATTCAAAAAAATATTATAAACAATATTTGACAAGATAGATCCGTTCAGGATAAGGATAATCAAATACAAAAAAAAAGAAAAAAAAAATTAATAAACAAAGAAAGTCTTTGGCGTACTACTTGCTATTTATGCTTTTGTGGACTTTTGTGTGTGTTACTTATATCCTTAGAGTTATAAGTAAAATACATTTTCAAACGTGTCGTTGCAAGTTTTTTAAAATATCTCGGATTTGCATTAAATTTAATTTGGAAAATGTGGTTTCACCACCCAATCAATAGTTTAACGTTTAAATTAATCTCTATTTGATAAACAGTATATTTTTCAACTGGTTTTACTATTTTTTGCAGGGTATGGTGGAATTTCACCCCGAACTCAATGGGGACGCATAGCTGCCCTTATCTATGCTCTCTTTGGTATACCTATAGTGTTACTATATTTGTCGGCTATGGGTGAAGGGCTCTCTGCGGGCATGCGTTGTCTATTCCGTAAAGCTCGTTCGAAAAGTACCATCAGCAGAGGAAATTCAACTAATAATTCTGCCGGCATAAATACTTCAACAGGTAATAGTAAAAAATTGACGAGTGAGGGCCCTAAACATTCAACCAATAGCGGTAAACATTATCATGGCGGTAAAATGCACAGCTCTCATCCTTATGGCAATTTAAGCAAACAATATCAATCTTCTGCGGGCTCACCTAGTATTCCAATCTCCATATGCGTTATGGTCTTGATCAGCTACATAATCTCAGGAGCAATTTTATTTCACAAAATGCAAAATTGGAGCGTTTTGGAGGCGTTATACTTTTGTTTCACATCATTGGGTACAATCGGCTTTGGTGAATTGGCTCCTACAGGAAATTTGAGCTTGTACTTAGCTTCGGTCTATATACTGATAGGTATGGCGGTGGTAGCGATGTGCTTTAGTTTAATACAAACGGAACTTGTTATGTGGCTGCGTAAATTTAGCGTACAAGATCACGTTATACCGCAAGCGGAAGAAGTTGCTCTAGTATCGGTAGCCGTGACGCCAAAATCCTCTTGACAGAGGCCGACAGCCGATCTTTTAATGACTGGCAGTGCTGCGACTGGTGCTAATACAATGGGTCAACATCAGACCATGTTCTTTGGTCCTGCTCATACCTACAGTCAATATAATTCGTTGCCAAGACGCGGGATGAATTCAGCATTTCAACGCAACACTCCCATACGAAGATCGGCTGGTATACCCGAACATCATATTGAGTACTTTGTGCCACGGAGTGTAAGCGAATTTAATTTGTCGGGTGTGGGTGATTTAGCATTACCTCCGCCCCGACGTTGTTCGCCCACTGTACAAAATTCGGGTTTAGGGTTACCTCATGGTTTACAACTGGGACCACCGCAGGCGTTGCTCTGCGCCCCTATGCCACTACCACCGTCGACTGCGCAACCGCAAATGCAAGTTTTAATGAAGCCAAGAGAAAAAATGGTAACTTTCGAAGATGAACCGAAAGGAATAGCTCCACCGCCGCCCGTCAGCGGCACTTGTCCACATGGAGTGCCGACAACACCACGCAAATCGTCAACTGGCGTAAATGCAGGTAGCGGCGGCGGTGACATATTCATGTGACGGGAATCTCTCAGATGATCGACACTTAGCGGTTTATTAAACGAAAAGGCTAGTGAGGATATGTTTGGCTTAGCAAACAACTCCAACGATATCATGTTAAGGGATTTAGAGTCTTTCGAGCAGGCTAGAAGAGGCTCCACGGCCAGCGAACCTAACTCTTTGAGTGGCAGTTTAAGCGATTTAAAGATTAAATCTACACCCGGCGACGTTATACGTGTATAAAAATTTCTATTTTATCAAAATTCCAAAACTTAAACAACTTATAAAAATTTCCTTTAGTTCTCCTCTATTCTCTTATTATTTGTATAAAATAAGATCTTAGATATTAGGTTCTAGGACAATGTATGTATAAATATGTTTGTAAAATTTTTAATCTCATCCTACAATGTTTATATTCGCGATGAATATGATAACAAAAAAAAAAAAAAAAAAAATAAAGAAAAATCAAAAAAGAATCCAATGGTAGCCAAAGGAAAAAGTTACTAAGAGAGCGATGTAAATATTCTTAAGGATGCATTTGAAAAATTCATATGGAGTAGATGACGATTAATTTTCGTTTGTTATCCAAAGAAATCGAATTAATTTTGTGAAGCTACGCGTTTGCGATTTTATTATTTATTTAAATTTTATTTAAATCTTTAGTTACGCAGCTCGTCATTAAACCAAGATATACAAATCAGTATAGATCTCGGTTCGTAAAAATCCATCTCGCCAAGTTTGTCAATTCTTTCGTCTGCATTGTCCGCCGAAAATGATTTCAGCATTTTATGTATGCAAGCGGACTGATGGATACAATTACTACACACCAACAGCAACTGAACGACTGAACCAAATTTTCGTTTTCTTTTTTTTTTTGAATAAAAAAAGTGATTGATTGCACAGGTTCATCATCGGGTGGGAAGTTGAAACAGTGCAGGAAGTCTTCTTCTACAATTATCTCCCAATGAATCAGAAGCTTGTCGATGTTATCTTTGAACAAAGAGTTGCATTTTCCTTGAAAAAAGTTAGCGAGTTGGTGTTCGATAATCAGAACACACAAGGTCTGGACAATATAATGCATGCTAGGAAATTTCCCAATGCAATGCTTGCAGCTTTAGCAGTGTCTGCAGTCTAGCGATGTTGTGGCGGAAGATTATTTCTCTCTATGATTGATGGGTTGCTCACGTTCCGTATGTGTCCATATTAAAATCTCAATTATGAAAACTGAATAATCATTTTCAATTTTCAAACAGCGCGGGAACACGAATACGGTCCGCATCGATTTGACTCGTTTATCACTGGTCATAGTTCAAGCGATTTGATTTTAAATTGATTTGAAGCGGGGTAAATGTTTCACCCTGAAGCAAGTATCGATTTTTTAGTTGTTCGCTTTTAGTTTTTTTTTTTTTTTTTTTGATCTCATAGAATGAAAGCCTGCTGCTAGCTGCTTCCAAGCATACATGTGGTGACGAACATTTAGCTAATTGTACATGAAAAACAATATGTATGACAGTTTAACAATATATTTATGCATATCCGTGGCTTTTTTCATATTTTCATTCTTTGGTTTCTGTGTAAGAATGGAGAGAGAGTTTTCTGTGCCAAATAGTGTAAAAAAGTGAAGAAAAACAGCCCTTTCGAAAACTATACATTTTTCACATGAATAAATGACTTGCTTTCCATGTTACTTTGAATGGCGAACGCACGTGTGTGCATATGTGTGCTTCCCATTTTTTTTTTTCTTTTTTTTTTTTTTTGCATATACATACCTAGTATGTGTGAATGAGTGCTTGAAGAAGTGAAAAACGAAACCACTATTACTGCCACTGTACACAAAACACTGCTTATAACTCAGTGGTGCAGAGCCATACATACTTATGTATGTATATAAGCATACACATATATATATATATATGCATATATATATAGCGTGGTTTAAAGTGCTCCAGTTTTGCGGTTGTGAGAAAAAACAAAAAAAAACAAAAAAAAAAGAAGCAAAAATAATAAAAACGTATGAGGCGACACGTAACAACGGTTTCTGTTATTTCTCCCTTTTCTCGTCTTGCCATTATTGCTGTTGTTCTGCTCCATTCTTTGTGTTATTTGTTTGACTCTATTTAGTCCGTGTAATTTATAGAGCGAGTGGTTAAAAGTAGCACCGCAATATTCCATATTTGGTTATGTGTGCATGTAAGCATACTGTACATATGGGCGTTCGAGGGGGTGCTTCCCTCCACTTCTTATTCGTTTAATAATATGACATGAATTAATAAAATAAAAATAAAATTGCAAAACTTTTTTGCTTTTTGCTTTTTGCTTTTTGTTTTTTGTTCTTTGTCTTGCTTTTGAATATAATGAAATAACTAAAGAGAAAGCTTTGAAAGTTAAACTGTATTATTTACGAGAAAGTCTTTGTTCATACGTACAGGCGTGTAAATGGATGGATGTATCGTTTTCGACTGTCACAGTTTTTTTTTTTGAAATGTATGTACACTCTCCGTTTTGTGTTACTTCAGGTACTTTTCTGTTAAGTCCCCTCGGTTTTTATCTTACTTCTTCTTTGCGTAGAATTTACTTAAAATTTCCGATCTCATGAGGCCAATTAATTTATTCAATTCCGAACTTTGGCAAATTTGTAAAAAATCCACCATTCGTATGTGTTTGATAATAAGCACATTATTTATTTGTAATAAATATAATTAAATAGGGAGTAAGAAAAAAAAACAACAACAACAACAACAACAAAAATTAATGATCATTAAATATCAATCTTAAATAAATTAATAAGCAACACTTTTAAACCAAGAAGAAAATAATAATAAATAGTTTTAATATAATATAATAGTATAAGGAATCATTCAAAATAAGTAAATAAATTTTAATTATAAAGTAAGTAAATAAAATGAATATAAAATTGTATGTAAATTGTAATGAAAAAACCTTTCGGATAAGTTTTATTCTAAGACTCTTTCAAAGAAAAGCAAAACGGCGAAGAAGACGAAATAAAAGAAGAAGAAGAAGAGAAAGACAGAAAAAATCAAGCTCTTAACATATTCACAAAATCCTAATGATACATCCTTGAATAAAGCCATTAAGCAAATAAAACTAAAGACACTCACTCTTGCTGAACAAACACACACACACACACACATAAACACACACACACAGACACAGACACATAGACAGACACGTATTCGCAAATATAAAACATAACGTCTTGCTCACTCCTTATCCCTCGTATTCGCTCTCACAAAGAAAAACTGACACCAATACCATCCTAAAAGTAATTTTGACATGAGTGACCAACAAACACCAGAAAAATATATACACAAAAAAGAAAAATAAATCATCAAAATAAAATCCGAAAAATATGAAAAACGATATTAAAGAACAAAGTTTGTGAACTTTATAAGCAAAAAAATACATAAATAAAAATAATTTTTTTAGTATTACAAGTTTCACGTAAAATACAATTGGCAACGATACCAAGTAAAGCAAAAAAATAAAAAAATGAAAAAATTGAAGAAAAAAGAAAAGCGAAACAAAGAAACCACTAAAAGCACAACACAACTTTATATATTTACTACTATTGTGTGAATATATTGTAATATTAGAATAAATGAACAGACGTCAAATCAGATCGTATATCAAATAAAAACTTGAAAAAAAAACAATACATTTTAAATTTAATTCAAATTTCTACAGGTTTTTGTTTTTCATCAGCACAAACGAATTGCTATCGCAAGCAAATATTGATTTTAATGCAAAACTCCTCTGTTGTAATAAAGGCTTTTAAAAATTGATGTAAAGGAAACAATGAATTTCAGCTTTTAGCACTTTCAGCTTTATTCTATTTTACCTTTCTTAATTTCAATTTTTCTTATACTCATCAATATTACGGTCCTTCAATACGTATATATTCGCCGGGAGATATCACCATCACCATCACCATTGCCATCACCATCGCCATCAACAACCACCGATGAAATGAATGTATAACAGGCTTGTTTCACTGTTGCTAATGGCTTTACGGCGCATCGAAATATCCATCGAAGACCCAATTATGATAACTATATATATACACACACACACACACATATATATATATATATATATATATATATCCTTCATTAGTGTCGATTTTGGAATGTCCATACGCCCATCATTCCAAACTGCTGAATACGGGCTTTCGCTTACGCTTATAATTTTTATCATTTTCTT